>CAWUFW010023402.1:0-76559 GCA_963921515.1 Calotriton arnoldi
CCGTCGCACCCACCCACCTGAGCACTGCGTCCATACGACTTCACACGACACATGTGTGTCTTCCACAGTAGTGCTACTCATTTGCGTTGACATCCAATACCAGTGGACTACATGGTCATGTCACGACTGCCGTGTACTTCACATACTCTCATCCTCTCTCATTCGTACTTGTGAAATGAGTCAGCGGAGACAGTTTTGGTTTCAAACATTATATTGAGTCTTCTGTCCTCTGTGATGCAGTATAGTGGACACTACTGGCAGCGGAATACATGTTGAGGATATACTGAGCATGATTGCAAATGGGATAGGGTGTGGGGTTACATGTGATTGGCTGTTGCATGTGGGATGTGGGCTTCAGAGTGACATCTGCTTGGCCAAGGCTGTGCTAATGTACATTTACGTATAGCTGCGGAGCTGCGGACTTTGACACAGACGGTATACATGTAGCCTACCAGACCGCTTGGCATCATGGGCACAGTCCATCTCAGTTCCATGTGACAGGTTTGCTGCGGTTGTTCCTCATGCACGCGTGCATGTGAGATGACATCAGGGCATGTGCTTGCGTGCATGCAGCGGCGTGCCACTTGTTGTTGCACTGTGGTGGTTACTGGACATGTCACAGTCACTGGGGTCGTGTTGTTGTTGTATGCACTTGTCGTCCATGCAAAGGTCCTGGTATGGGATTCCCGGGGCGGGGGTGGGAGGGGTGCAGCACCCACAGACTCCAGGCGACCTATTCATGTCCACTGAGCGGTGTGTGTGTCCATGGGCGCTGGATCCATGTCGTGTCCTGGTTGTTCGTGCAGTTCCGTCCATGTGGGTGCGATACACAGAGCCCATGCCACTGCCTCCCACGATGCATGCGGTGTTCCTGGATGTGATGGGGAACAGTGTGCATGTCCCGGTCATATCCGATGTCATGGCGATGTCGTTGATGGTGTGGTTACAGTTGCCGGTCGTTTGGTATGGCTGTTGTGGTGGTGACTGGCCAGTCCGTGCGGAAGCTAAGCATGGGTGCGGGGTTGGACATCATAGGTCAATCGGGGAACCTGCGTTGTGGTCCGACGAATTTACAGGTTGTCAGGTATGCGATGCCGTCCAGCAGGGCTTCCATGTCATTGGTGGTGTACATGTTTGCCAGCCAATGTAGCGGATGGTGGCTGTCAAGGTGTTGTTCATAAGTTGTCCCTTGGAGGACCATGATGGGGCATGCTGGGTGACATTCGATGTAGCTGTTCTCGATGATCCATCGTGTGGAGGCACAGTGGTCCCATTTCAGTGCGGGTGCGATGTTGGCCACATACGCCATGCCCCCATAGGCAGAGCAGGCCCTGTCGTGTGCGTCCAGAGGGAGGAGTAGTGGTAGCAGGTCCGCCTTCAGACATGCCGGGTTGGAGAGGCATATCTCCACGGGATGCTGGTAGGGACACCTCCGACAGTAGAAGACGGGCATGACGCAGCTGAACAATGTGATGCGGTAAGTCAGTCGGTAACTTACGTTCAGCAGGGACAGGAGATCGCATCCCAATGTATGAAACAGGTTGGTTTTGTACAGCTTGAGCTGTTCGGCGTAGTTGGGTAGGTGTGTTGCGGTTGCCATTTCGCAGCGGTGCGTTGTGGTGGCGTGCTCCGGCTGTGTGTGCAGTCTGCAATGTGCACGCTCCGAGGTTGCTGTGAGCTCTGTGTAGTCGTAGGGAGACAGGACTTGTGTTCTGTTGGCTTGTTTGGAGGACACGGGCCCTCTTCCCACATGCTTCTCAGACAGTTCAAGGTCAGTGATGTGTGACTCCTTCCAATTAACTTGCATGTGGCCGACATGGGGGAGTGTTTTCTTCTTTCTTCCCCGTCCGTTGTGTGCTTCTGTGATATGCGCTATCTGCCCTGTGGTCGGTCTCCTCGGCATGCCTGTGTTGGTCTATTCTTGGACAATGGCTGTATTCACCGGCTTCTGTCGTAGGGCTGTGGTTTCGGAGTTGGAATGGAAGGTCATTCAGTGCTGTCTGCTCTCCCTTGTGTGGGCGGCAGGCTGCCTTTCCGCTCTGCGTTGGGCCTTGTGTGTGAATGTTATTCTTGGGCCACCTGTTGTCGGTCCCCGGGCTCTTTGGTGTTCCGTTTTATATGTCTTGTTCATATGTGCAGGGTGGTATGGGTGTTTCAGTGTGGTACTGGCGTTCCTCTTCCCGAAGGGGCCCTGCTTCTCCTAGTTGGTGTTGCCGCCGCTGTGTGCTACGCCATGTTTGTTACACTGGGGTGTGTCCTGCTGTTGTGTGACTTCACTGACATGTGTGCGTCGGTTGTGTGGCGTTGGGTGTTGTCCGTGAATTGGGCGTTGGGGACATGTCTGTGGCAGGCCTGTCACGTGTCATGTGCGTTCGGGGTGGGGCTGATGTGTGTGCTGCTTGGTTGTGTCCCTGTGTCTGTGTGCGACGCATGCATGGCGCTGCGGTTGGCCTCTGCGTTGTGCGCATGTGTGGCGGCGTCATCGCCGCTTTGGGGCCGTGACGGGGTCGTTGGTTCCTAGTCCCAGGTGGTGTGTACACATGTGTTACGCGATGTTACGATTTGGCCTGTGTGTCATATGTGGATGCAATGGTGGATGTGTAGTGTACACGCGCTGGTGGGGGTTGTCCGCTTTTCCGCCCTTGCACTGTGTGCGCTGTTTGCGTGCACTTGTTGTGTGTGTGCCTACCTGCGTCTCCGCGGTACGTTGCGTCCTTGGTGGTGCATCAGCAGGAGCATGGGGAGGGCCTGCAGTGCTGGATTCATGCTCGGGGAGCCGCTTCTTCGTTGTCCGTGCTCGGCGTCCGTGTTACCGCTTCGGTTTGTCGTACGGTATCTCTTGGCCGTGGGAGCCGTTTGTTTGCGGCATCGTAATTTATGCGCCGGGCGGGACGTGTTTCGTCGGACGGTGTGTGTCAGTTGTGCTGCGCCGCTACGTGTACGGGCGCACTTTGATGGCGGACGGTGTTGCTGGCTTGCCGGCGGTGTTTGGCCTACTTTTCGCATCGTAATTGTGCGGGCGTGTGGACTGCTGCGTGCCGGCGGTAACTGGTGGTTTTTGCATCCGCCAGCACGGCGGTTGTGCTTCCGCCCGCCATCGTAATGAGCCCCTTAATTACAATTAAATTACTTCCCACCCTATTCCCCTATAAACCCACAACCCGCTACAGAACTTAAACGCAAAAATAATTAAAATTAATTTATAATTCCTAAAAATTAATAATTAATTTAGTATAATTAAATTACTTCCCACCCTATTCCCCTATAAACCCACAACCCGCTACAGTACAAAAAAAAAAAAAATTACTTAAAAAAATAAATTTATTAACATATAAAAATTGTATACATATATTTTTAAACAATTAAAACACGTAACAAAAACACATATAACACATACATATTAAAAACATAACAAAATACATAACAATAATACAAATATCGATATTAGTAACATCGATATTAGTAACATCGATATATTTGATTTCGATATTACTAACTTCGATATTATTGATATTAAGTAATTCGATATTACTTACCTTAGGATCGATATTCTGTCCATCGATATTCTGTCCCATCGATATTCTGTCCCTTCGATATTTAAACTTCGATATTATGGTATTTCGAAATTTTATTTTCAATATTTTGACTGCCCACCGCCTTGTCCTTAGCTGGCAAACCAACAATATCACAAAGCCAGTTCCAGTCAGCAAAACATTCTGTGATAGTCATCAATGTAAGAAAAAATCAGTTAATCAGGGCAGATCATTGTCAGCAAAACTTGCAGTGTAACAAACCAATGCTCGGTAAGTAAAGAGGGTAGTAAAGAGGCCTGCCTTTAGTCTCTCTCATTTTCTATTACAGAAGCAACACAAAGATACAACAATATAGGAAATGAATCGAAAATCAACTTGAGCCAGTTCTTTCTGTTGACTAGAAGAAGCAGAGGACCGCCAAAGACCATTCGATAACATTAACTGAAAGACTGCTCCCTGATACCCAAAATGCGGCACCCACTGTGGCCATTTATGGCAGAGATACCCTGCGATACCTGCTGTTTTTTTACTTGTATCACACAGCTTCAGACAGCGCAGATTTTCCCTCAGCAGTAATAAGCATTGTCTATTAAAATGAATCTTTTATTCGTGGATAGTCAATGTAATCAGTTTTGTAGACAAATCCTTTATCCCCCACAGGCGTTTTAATCTATTGGGTGATGAATGCTTTCTCCATAGAGACGGTTTAATCTATCGGGTGATTTAATCCTTTCTCCTTGGAGACTGTTTCATCTATTAATCAATGCGATTCAATTACATGTTTTAGATCATACTTCGCAGTGGCAGAACTGGCTCCAAAGAGCTAGCGATTTATAGATCATTGAACTGACATATAATGAGACAAAATTACATGCCCAAGATCACACAAATGTCGGTACCAGCTGGGACCCGAATATAAGAATAGACGCTTTGGAATCCTGCGCGTTATCTAATAGCCAACGATTTTTTTTTTTTTTAACTTTTTGTCTTAGCCTACTTTCCTTAAAACCTCCAATGTTCTCCTTTAATAAACAGTAAATCGTGAATCTTAAAGTGGTTTTAGAAATGTAGAGTTGAACACAGATGTGTTTCCACAAAGCTGTGCAAGGTATGAGGTAATAGGCACAACAGTAGCTTAAATCACCTTTACAATGGGGCAAATTTGCAAAGAATTTACACTGGAGAGCCAAAATTGTGCCCTATCTACTAAGGTATGTTCCTGTTTTTCTCTCTCCCTGCGCAGCATATTTTTAGGCTGCCTTGCACCAGTGTACGCACCCTTTGGTGTAAAGGTGTGTGTGTGATGTCAAACATACGCTTTGCACTGGAAAGGGACCCTTACAGTACAAAATACAATGCTTTGACACAGTTTAACACTTTTGTACGTTTGTGTGGGTGCTGTTTATTACAGTTGAGTGAGATAAGGTTTGAAAAAAGAAAACATTTCTTTAAAGTTAAGCCTGCCTGGAGGAGGTGTACATTTTTGGCTCAAATCCCTGTCTACCACTGTTAGTAGACAGCGATTTATATCAAAACCCTTGGGTGGTTGCAATTGAACACTATAGTTCCACCCCTGGTACATCCTCTTGAGGCAAAGTAGGGAAAAGGTGCACTGAGGACCTACTTTACAGTGCAAAACATGTTTTCTGTTGCAAAGCAAAGCCTTAAATTGACACTTTGCAGAGGTTTGCCAAAAATAGCCTCCACTAGGAGCACATCCAAGTCACCATCATCTTCAAAATCTGTTGCCTCACCCCAAAATTAGAAGAATGGAAACAACAACCTACCTACCCAAATAAACTATTCACCTCAAGCAATCAGCGTAACACAAAGAGCCATAGCATTGCCATAGACGAAAGCAATTGTGAAAAACAGAAAAACAGGAGTCAAAATGCCTCTCTCTTTTGCTGAGAAACTGGAAAACTTTTCCATCATGCACCATTAATCAACCATCAGTAAGGACCCTTAGGGTCTCATTTATGAGGCCCCTTGCGGCACCGGAACGTCACTTTTTTGAAGTTCTGGTGGCGCAATGTGCCCCGGCATATTTACAAGGCCATGTAAAGCCACTTTACCTGGCTTTTCATGGCCTTGTAGATATGTGCCCCTTTCACACAGAACACTGCATGAAAGGGGCGTTCCATGGGTGTTGCTGTGGGTGTTCCCACGCAACACCCATGGAATCTGAAGCATTCCCAGATTTTCTAGAAATCGTAAACCTGGGAATGCGTCAGAATCTAACGCCACCCCAAGTGTGGCGTTAGGGAGGGAGGCTCAACGAGGAGAAATGTTTTAATTTCTCCTAATATTTTCCTTTTTCTATGTGTGCTGCAGAAAGAAGAAATTGCCTGAATTGATTGATTTTGTGCAGGAAGGTGTCCCTACCTGCACAAAATCAAACAGCCCCGCAACGCAGGCACCCTTGCACCATGGTGCAAGGGTGCCTGTATTGGCGCATGGTAACCCAATGTGCGCCAGCGCAGGGGAAAAGGGCAGGAATGCATCATATCACATAGATATGGCGCCTGCCTGCCCTTTTGTTTTGACGTAGGGCAGTGCAGCAAGATTCCTTGCGGCCCTGCCTTATGCCAAAACCTCATAAGTGAGGCCCTGATTGTTCTTCTGGCAGGCAACTGAAGTCAGTTCTTCAACACCGACTTTATTATAGTACACACGCCCAATTAGTTTCTCTCCCTTTAAAAACATGACAGCTTTGTCGACCTCCTATCTTGAGCAACACATATATACGGAACATTGTACTCGTCACAATTTTTTTTTTTTTACTGTCAACTTATATTTTAGGTTAAGCCAAATAGCAATATACCATTTATTGGGCCAGTGTGTTTACTGTCAGGAAACAACCTGTGTAATGCCACTTGCTCCTGCCCTAGCAAAACAATAGTTTACCTGCTACAAATCAGTAGCACATATTTCTAGTTAAATTTGTTAGTCAAGAGTCAATCTATGCATCTGACATGGAACAGATGTGCCCCAAACCCCAAATTAGGGCCTTTTATTGTAAGCCTTTCAGGTAGGATTTCCTGTTTTTGGTATCTATTTGTTGTAAATTATGGTGGGAATTTTTCCGTGTTTTCCAATTTAAATAAAAAATTGTAAACTTCAGTAACTTTCGGTATTTACTCATTTTTGCTCCTTAAAATTCCAGTGCTTATAAGGAATTTGGCTTGTATTTCCTTCCTTCCATCTTCCATTCATATTGCTAATACTTCCTTCCTTATTTCCTGCTCCTAATTCTCTTCCCTGTACCTTTTCTTTGTGTTTGTCCTCCCAAGTAACTTTTCATTATTTTCATCGCCCCTCTCCCTGTCTCATTTCCCAGCACTTAAGCTCCTCTTTCTGGCAGTACAGTCCCATTCTATGTTCATGATGCACATAGATGGGGATGTGTTTGCACCCATTAAGATTTAATTGTAGCAGATCAAAAGAGAATGGGGACCACTTCACACAACTTCCCTCTGTTCTATTCTTTAGACAAATGACAAAGATCAACTGAAATAAGATTTTGTACTTGGGACACGAGATGTATGTTGTAGGGTGCTCACTGGTCTGGTATTGATAACCAGTGTCACACTGCCATGTTCTTTGTCTAGAAATAACAAGAAAGGACAAGAGTAATAAATGTGGAAGTATTGTCTGCTCTGAGCATATTCCTGCTCTACATGGTAATAGGAAGAAGTCTGATAAGAACTAATATGCAGACTGTTAGCTATATGTTCTTTGGTGACAGCATATTCTGCTGCTGTGCAGCTCAGGTGTTAAAGAAACTTCATGGCCTGCAAGATGCCTTGGGTTATTTGCCTGTGCAGTTCACACTTTGAATGTAGTTTACTTTACATTGTTGAGCCATGCCTAAGGGATTTTGTGTTTATTTGAAAGCCAATACAAGGACCACTAAGAATTGATTTTTACCAGGTATGTGGGCCTTTGTTTATTTGAAAACCTTGACAGACTGTGCTCATTCCAGGCATCTGTGAGAGTTGCCAGAGGCACTTTACCTTGAAAATTGAACTTGGTGATGCTGGGGCTGTATCATGAACATATTCTACTTCAGTGTGTTGGCTCAGAATAGGTCCACACACCGATCTTTGTTCAAATTGTGCTGTCTGCAGCATGTACTTGGAAACACAGAGCAGTGGCAGTTGCTAAGCTGCAGTTTCAGCAATTTATATAGTACCTTGTAGACTTTCTGACTTAATATATGCACTGTTGGCAGTTCAGTTTCAGCAAATCCAGCCTGTTCTTGGCTTCTGAAGATGTCCATGAAAAAGTCCTTGTCGTTCTGTCTAAGGGAATGCAGCTTCTATAGGAAAGCTTTTCAGACCATCACCATGAAAATCTAAGAACAGGAGCGTTAGGTATAGAGCTTTATGAGACAGCACTGATTGTAGAGACATCACATGCACAATTATCTTTACTACCACAATCTTGATGCCTGAGCTTTCAGAAACCAAAGCTCTGTCCTACTGTCAGTGTAGGGGGACAACATAATGTTGGTACTTTTTTTAAATTATATCCCAAACTGTAACCACTAACCTTTGACAGTGAGTGTTTGAGTGAGTGCATGAGTGTCTCAGCTTGTCTGCGAGTGGGTGTGAGAGTGTCAGAGTGAGTCTGTCAGTGCGTATGTGAGTGGGTCTGGTAATGGCTGCATAAGTGTCTCACTGGGTGTGTTAGTGGGTGCGTGAGTGTCTGAGTGGGTCTGTGAGTGGGTGCGTGAGTATCTGAGTGGCTATCTAAGTGGGTGCACAAGTGTCTGAGTGGGTGTTGGAATAGGTGCATGAGTGTCTGAGTGGGTCTGTGAGTGGGTGTCAGAATGTCTGAGTGGGTTTGCCAGTTCCTCCATAAGTGTGTGAGTCAGTCTGTTAGTGAGTGCATGAGTGTCTGAGTGGGTCTGTAAATTGATAGGTGAGTCTCTAAGTGAGTCTGTGAGTGGGTGTGTGAGTCTATGAGTGGGTCTGTGAGTGAGTAAATGAGCCTCTGAGTGGGTCTGTGAGTGAGTGCATTAGTCTCTGAGTGGGTCTGTGAGTGAGTGCATGAGTCTCTGAATGGGTCCTTGAGTGAGTGCATGAATCTTTGAGTGGTTCTGTGAGTGGGTGCCTGAGTGTCTAAGTGGGTCTGTGAGTGGGTGTATGAATGTCTAAGTGGGTCTGTGAGTGGGTGTGTGAGTGTCTGAGTGGGTCTGTGAGTGAGGGCATTAGTCTCTGAGTGGGTCTGTGAGTGAGTGCATGAGTCTGAGTGGGTCTGTGAGTGGGTGCATGAGTCTCTAAGTGGGTTTGTGAGTGGGTGTATGAGCATCTCAGCGAGTCTGTGAGTGGGTGCATGAGTCTCTGGGTGCTCTCTGTTTTGCCCTCTTCTGATTTGCTTTGCCTTTTTCTTCTTGTTTTTCTGCCCTCTATTTTGCCTTTCCTGCTCGTTTTTCTGACCTCTGTTTTGCCCTCTTCTGCTCTGTTTTGTCTTTTCTGCTTGTTTTTCTGTCCTCTGTTTTGCCTTTCCTGCTGGTTTTTCCACCTTCTGTTTTGCCTTGTCTTTGCCTTTCCTGCTCATTTTTCTGCCCTCTGTTTTGCCTTTTCGGCTCGTTTTTCTGCCGTCTGTTTTGCCTTTTCTGCTTGTTTTTCTGCCCTTTGTTTTGCCTTTTTGTGCTTGTTTTTCTTCCTCTAAATGGGGGAGGGGGCTGCCGTAATTTCAATGGGGAGGGGGGCCATGTGGCCCCCTCCCCGGGTGGATTTCACCCCCGGGGATTATATCCTCTGGGGCCCGGCCACAAATCAATGGGTGAGAGGGCCACACCACCCCCCTCCCTGGGCCAATTTCGGCCTTGGGTACCCCTTCCCCCAGGGCCCAGCCATGTGCCCCTGGGTGCCCCAGTCCCACCCAAGGCACCCAGTTTGCAGGATGGGGACCACGGGGGAGTCTCAAGGCCCCCGCGGTCCGAGCCAGCTCCCCGCCTCCTGCGGGAGCCTGCATTGCTCTTGCATGCAGGGAGCTGCTGGAAATGCAGCTCCCTGTATCAAGAGCAATAGTTTAATCTCTTTCCCTGCCTACAGGTCTGCGGGCAGAGAAAGAGATGAAAACTCTGCTTCCAGCAAGCGGGAGCGGTTTGACAGCTCCCGCTTGCTGGAAGCGGAGTGTTTGCTTCTGCTTGGCGGAAGTTGTCACAGCTCCTGCCAAGAAAAAGCAAAAAGCTATGTCCCAGGGCCCCCCAGGACATAGCAGGAGCCAGCATATGGCTCCAGGAGGAGGGCTGCGTGGCCTCCTCCTTTCTTGTGCATGGGCCGGCCCCGGGGAAATAGTGGTCCCTGGGGCCATATATTGCCTTGGATGGGTGCACGTGCCCCCCTTCAGTTTTTAAATGTATTTGGCCCAGAGGAGATGGTTGTCCCCAGGGCCTGGGGGTCCATGTGACCCCCCTGTCTATTTTTAAATTCAAAACCATGGGTAGGTGGTTGTCTAGGGTGTCCGCGTGGCATCTCACTATCTATTTTTAAATTTAAATTCCCGGGGAGGTGGTGGTACCTGGGGCACAGGTAGGTCCTCATGGCCCCCCAGAAATGATGTAAGTATCATCTCCAGGGAGGTGGTCATCCCCAGGGCAAAAAAAAGCCTTAGGAGGGCAGCCCCATATGCCCTTCTTCTTATTAATTAAAGTACGCATGCCCTTGGAACATGGCCCACCCGGGGGCAATATTCAAATCAAGTGTGGGAGATATTCGCAAATTTGCAGTGAAAGTGGGACCCCAGGACCAAGGCTACAGGGTTAGGGTATTCGTACTCTGCCCTCTTTTCTTTCATTTGGTGTTTTTTTTTCGGACTCGAATGAAGCAGAGTCCCAAGATGGCTACCAACATTGCTGGTTGGAGAGCTGGCGTCCAAGCAGAGCTCTGCAGATCTCTGCATGAGCTCGCTATTATACACAAAGTTTTCGCGACTCTAGATGTACAAATTTGGTTTTCCTTTAATTTCTTACAAACTATTGAATGGAGGGGGGGCGTGGCTAACCGCCAAGCATGGTGGACGTGTCCTAGCCGAGCTCCGGACCGGGGCCCTTTATCCTGGAAAATACACGCAGGTCCGGTGCCACTGGACCCTTGCTGGCTGTTCCCTGGTGATTAGAGGAAGCATCTAACAGAAGTCGGGGAAAAACGACATGCCGAATCTGAACG
Source organism: Calotriton arnoldi (assembly GCA_963921515.1). Taxonomy (NCBI): domain Eukaryota; kingdom Metazoa; phylum Chordata; class Amphibia; order Caudata; family Salamandridae; genus Calotriton; species Calotriton arnoldi. The sequence goes on from CAWUFW010023402.1 coordinate 10,715, forward strand.
GACGCTGAGAATCCGGACAGTTTTCCCAGCGCCGCGACCTACATCAGAAGAAGGGCGGAGGCAGCATTACGCAGCACGGTGCTGGAGGGGATTCGCAGATGGCGGAAACTCGAAGGAACAATAACAGCCTGGCGGAGCCCTGCAGCTCCGATTGTGACCTGCCAAAAACACCGCCTTGACTGCCACGGATGGGCGATAGGGCCCGGTGTGGAAGAGGAGTCCCTGACGAGGTACGCCAGACAGTAAATGGCGGAGGCTGTACAACACAGCATCTAAAAAGAGGCGGCTGCGGGGGTAATTGAGGTGTCAGGGAGCCGTAGCGGGCCCAACACTTCCTGCACCAGGGGGTGGAGGCTCAGACTTGCTGAGTGATAGAGCCCGTAATCGCGGGAGACGACCAGAGCATACACGAGTATGACGAGTATGACGGCCACGAAGGCAAATTGTGGCGGCCGACACAGATGCCCCCCTCAGGGTTTGTTTTCCTACCTTAGTGCCTCCCTCTGACTCCACGCCGAGATCGGAGTCGTCGATCTGGGCGGAAGTGCACTTCAAAACAGCGTAGGAATAAAAGCGGCTCCATACGCAGAAACTGTTGGGGCTTCTAACCGACTCCAATTGCTCGCTCAACGAACAGATATTGTCCCTGAATTTTGGCATTAACGCCGGCCTGTTCCTCTGCCCACTGCTTAGAGACCTGATGCTTGAATACCCGGGAGAGCTGCTATAAAGTCATACAGTGAGTACTGGGATTGCATGGACAGTTTACAGCACTCATCTAGTACACAGGGATCGTGACTTACAGTTTGGTGTGGTTTTTCCAGCATTTTGGGAATTTATTGGTTCTGCCGCCAAAACGTGCATGGAGTGCTATTGAGGGCAGCCTAATTCTGAAGTTTATAACGTGCTGCTGAACAGGGTAGTGTGGACATTACTCACCTTGCCTGACAACACCACATATTATACCACACGCAGTGCGCAACACTACTGATCTACAATGGGCCGCCCCAGGGGAAACAGACGGACCCACCAACGTCGGGAAAGCACGACCACACAGAACAAGAAGAGACAAATAGTGCCTCTGACCAAGATTGTATACCCCCGACCAATGCTGATCCACAAGCTGACAAATTGGACCTGATCCTTCAGGAAGTATGTGACTCCAGACAGGCAATTGAAAGGTAAGTGAGTACACTTGCGACTGGCCTCACACTTTTGAAAGCTGATCACAGTAAACTGGCAGATACGGTCCGTAACAATAAGTTACAACTTGCAGAGATTATGCCTCAACATAAGAACCATTCTGAACATATTGAACACTTACAGCAAGAGCTCTCTGACCTACGTGACAGAGTGGACGATGCTGAAGGAAGGGCCCGCCGCAACAATGTCCGAATAGTGGGATTACCGGAATGGAGCGAAGGATCCAACCCTACCCACTATATAGAACAATGGTTTAGAGATGTGATTGCACCGGATGGCCTCACTGAGCTCTTCAGTGTGGAGAGAGCTCACAGGATACCTGCCCGACCTCCTCCCCCAGGCGCCCCACCTAGACCGTTAATTGCACGTATCCTGAATTTCAAAGACCGCGACATCCTGCTTCGCACTGCCCGCGAAAAAGCTCAAATACAATTTCAGAACAAAAGAGTATCACTACCCAGACTTCACTTTGGCGATACAAAAACTGAGAGCATCATTCCAAGGAGTTAAAGCGCAGCTCAGAAGCCACAATTTAAAATATGCTCTCCTTTTTCCGGCGAGGCTGAAAGTAATTTACGAACAAAAATCCCTGTTTTTTGATAGCTCAGCTGAGGCGGAAGAATGGATGGAGGTTACGCTGACGCCGGATCCCTCACGAAACACCTCCGAGACATTGCGGCCGAAACTCTGAAGACTGCCCATGGCAAAAAGGATCGTAAGAAACTGACTGGATTAGATGTCGCAGCAAGTCCCTCCAGGGAACAAATTGTCGACGGACAAAAATCTGCACTAAAGGCGTCTGCGGTGCTGGATGTCCAAGATGCACACACAATAGCAGACTCGCAGGATTCCTCAGAAGATACTACCGTACACTCTGATTCAGAAAGTAGCCTGGCACTATTTCCTTCTATAACCCCTCAAATGGTGAACGACTATTTGGGCTGAAATCAATGGTTTGTAAGTACGAGTGTCGTGGTGAGATAATGCTAGCTTTTGTACTTGTTTACAGATAGACAGGTATCTGTGGCACCGTTTACATCTAGAGTATGATGGGGCCCTGGACTGGCCGGCTGTGAGACTACTCCGATATAATGCACCCCAGGGCTACTTACTGACTATGGTTGCCGCCCCCCACGTTGCAACTGCTAATTTGTTTGAAGTGTTAGGCCGTATAGTTCTTATTAATGTAATGGTTTGGTTCTCTGATGTTTTTCAGGGGAACTTTGTATTGGGGTTTGTTGTTATTAAGACTCACCCACTGTCGAATTCTTCATTGTTGCCAAGACTGCATTGGGATAAACATGCTACAACAAAGCAGATTGTATTATGTCTACTGCGGGGAAATACAAAATTTTGACCTGGAATGTCAGGGGGATGGGGTCGGTGCATAAACGACATAGAATATATGCACAACTGAACAGACGTAAAGCCCACATTGTATTGCTGCAGGAAACGCATCTTACACATAGTGAGGCTGTTAAATTACGGAAAAAGTGGCGGGGACAAATATTCGGTACATCCTACTCTGCATTTGCGAGGGGTGCGGCTGTTTGGGTTAGGTCTGGCACCCCATTTATAGTAGCGGAACAGCGAATTGACACAAATGGTAGATATGTTCTTCTTCGTGGTACACTAGATGGGGAGCCACTTATACTCGGAAGTATCTATGCCCCTAATACGGAACAAGACAAATACTAAACACGATAATGGCAGATTGGGAAGGCTACCCCTGGGTGGTGGGCGGAGATTTTAACACTGTATTAAATACGGACCTGGACCGCTCACACCCACCGATAACGGGAACTAATAGTAGAAAGCAATCCGAAGCACTAGCGAGATGGGCAGTGGGATGGGCACTTGGAGATGCATGACGAGTACATAATCCAACGAGTCGGGAGTACTCACTTTATTCCCCAACACATTTGTTGCATACACGTATAGATAGGGTGTTCTGCTCAATGCCTCTGCTTGGAAACGTTTCACACGCTACCTATCTGGGAAGACACTATCAGATCATAATCCCTTGGAGTTAATACTAGAGTGGGGTAGGATCCCCATACCAATACCAACATGGAGACTACAGCCAATTTCCTTAGAAGACCCTGTCTTTCGTACTGCCCTCTCCACTGCTATAGAACATTACTTTAACGAAAACGCACACACTGCGAGTACGCGTCAGGTGGAATGGGAGGTGTTCAAGACTGTCATCCGTGGGGTGGCTATCGGTACTAAAGTAGGAATACGGACCATAGTGGATAGAGAACTGCAGGACTTAGAAGCTAGACTGGGAGGGTTGGAAAGTGCTGCAGCATCAGACGACACACATAAGGAAGCATTATAGGAATGACGTATCAAGCATGCCAAACTGTTAGAACAACTGGGAACAATTGATTACCATACCTATACCCAAAAACAACATGTAGAAGCAGATAGGGCCAGAACATTGCTTGCACGAATCATACGAGACACCCCATCCCCTACCCCTATACACGAGGTGCGCACACCAGAGGAAAATACTGTAACTTCACAAGCTGACATTAACGGGGCATTCAGAGCCTATTATGCAACATTATATGCTGCACTTGCGGAGTTGCAGGAGGAGCAATTGACTGGCTTCCTCGAGGGCTTAGAATTCCCCCAACTTGCTGATATACAAAAGAAGGAACTGGCTAAGCCCTTAACGAAAGCTGAAATCCGATCGGCTATAAAAGACCTCCCACGTAATAAGACCCCAGGGCTCGACGGCCTTCCTGCAGAGGTCTACGGAACTTTTTCGGCACTACTAACCCCCCATCTTGAAAAATGATACCAAGCAGCGTTAGACACTGGTTTTCTACTCCCCACCACGAGACAGGCTTTGGTTACTTCACTGCTGAAATCTGGTAGGGATCCAGCGGAAATGATGGGATACTGCCCCCTTTCCCTATTAAATACTGATTATAAAATCCTCAGTAAAATACTAGCTAGCAGACTACTCATTCACCTACCTAGATTGATACATATTGATCGGTGTGGCTTTGTTCCGGGCAGAAGTACTTCACTAAATACTAGACGTCTGCATCAGATACTCACATTGATACCTTCGGGGGACGCAGAGGCCGTCTGTATTTCACTCGACCTACGTCAGGCGTTTGACACTTTACATTGTGATTATATGTTACGTGCTCTTACACTATTTGGCATACCGCAGGAATCTGTACGCTGGGTGAAACTGCTATATACAGGCCCTATGAGGTGGCCAGGGGTACAAGGCAGGGATGCCCATTATCGCCCCTGCTGTTCGTGTTGGCACTTGAACCACTGGCCGTTAAATTGCGAACAGTAGCACAGGATAAAGGTATTAAGTTGGGGAACATGACACATATACTGTCCGCTTACGCGGATGATATTATACTTTACCTCATCAACCTCCGAGGCCCCAATGAACCCCTTCCAATGGTGTTCAAGCTCTTTCAGATACTTTCTGGCCTCGCCTTAAACAAAACCAAATCCTATGCTTACTTTTTTAAAGACACTGGCCGTTCAGAACAAATTTGGTTCGGGCCCTTGTCATTCACTGTAGCGTCAAGTACATTTAAATATTTAGGTATACAAATCTACAGAGAACCACAGGACATGTTGGAGGGTAATCTGGGGTGAACAATCAAAGCACTTAAAACGCAAATCACATTCTGGATATCTTTACCACTTTCAGTGGCGGGCAGAATAGCAATCTCAAAAATGGTGATGCTCCCCAGGTTGCTTTATTATTTTACTAATTTGCCGATCATAATCCCATCATGCATGTTTCAAATGCTAAACACAATGCTAACTGAACTGGTCTGGGCTAAAGGCAGAAGGAGGGTGGGTCTTTCTAAGCTACAATTGAGTACTGACCAAGGAGGCTTGGGAGCAGTAGCGGTCCGTGGTAGGAGTGCCGGCCGGCGGTGACGTGGGGTGGGGAGGGGCAGGGTGGGGGTAGTAAACCACGGATTACGGCCAAATACAGGTAAGTAAACATTTAAATAAATAAAACGAATTTCGTTGCGCGCACTGCATCGCATTTGGCGATGCAGCGCTCACAACGAAATTCGTTTTATTTATTTAAATGTTTACATACCTGTATTCGTCCGTAATCTGTGGTTTACTACCCCCCACCCTGCCCCTCCCCCACCCCACGTCACTGCCCGGCCGGCACTCCTACCACGGACCGCTACTGCTTGGGAGTCCCAGACTTCCGAGCGTATTGCTATGCTAGTCAACTCCAGTGGCTCTCTTACTGGATGGCTGTTCGCCACTTACATGAGATAGATATGACGCGGACTACTTGGGACAAGGGTGAATTACACACACTGTTACTACCAAATAGCAGAACCCCGCCATCAATACAGCCATTACTAAAAGTAGCTATATCCTACTGGAAAAAGCTATCCAATATACCAAGGGACAACATCCATAAGCTCCTAATATCCCATTACTGGGGATTCCTACACCGGCAGGGATACTCTCTAATAGAAGTCTGGCTAAATGGATAGACGAAGGCGTTAACACAGTAGGAATGCTTTATACAGATGGCATGCTTATGGATCACAGCACGTTTGTGAGAGAACAAGGGGTTCCTAACACATTATAACTCGTCCATATGATGTATCTTATGGGTAATGGAGGACACCTCGTAAAATGGCTATATAGCAGTATTCGGACGCAGGCAGCGGTTTCGTTACAGGAACTTAAAAATAAGTGGTCTGAAGATACTGGGCATGATATTTCAGATAAGGATTGGGAGAAAATACTGGAATGTCCCAAGAAAGTCTTGCGGAACCCTAAATTTAAACTAATTCAGTACATGATAGTACACAGGGCATACTTGACTCCACATAGATTGAGCAAGATGTTTCCAGGTACAGCGGATGACTGCCCCAGATGCCACATGCAACCAGCTGGGTTGCTACATATGCTCTGGGCATGCCCGAAATTGACATCCTTCTGAGTGACAGTCTATAAACTTATCAATGAGTTAGCACCAGGGATAGGGAAGGACTCTGTAGAATACTGCATACTGGGTATAGGTAAACAATGAAAATCACAAGGAACTCAGGTTAGGTTTGCCAACCTAATATTAATACTAGCGAAAAGGGCAATCACAATGCGCTGGAAAACTGTTCAACCCCCGACTGCATCATCATGGCACGGCGAGGTGGTGCAATGGGGGAATGCCGAAAGTATGGAGATAAGGAGAGAAGAGAATAGAGGACTTAGGAAACACCCAATTTCTATGGAATGGGATGCCCTGTTGGAACAATTTATATTTGCTGAACAATCATTGCACTAAACGATAATTGTATTAGACCTGTTGTAGACATATAGACCCATGTTAATAACGAGCCCCATGGTAACCCGAATGAGTCATTTCTATCAGTGTTGTAAACTGAATTATAGAAATTAATGAAGTGCATTGTGTCTTGGTTGATAGTATTATGTGGAGATAATGTAAAAATTAGTCTGAAGGGGAGGGACGGATAGTTGGATAGTTGCTACTATCAGGGAGGAGGTGGGTCTAAGATTGTTTGATAACCGTTTGGTATATATTCTGTATATTCTGTTTAACTGTAATAATTTGCGGTATTCATAATTAAAAAACCAATAAAATATGTTTTAAAAAACAACTATTGGATGGATTTACACAAAATAACTGAACGATTAATTTGTGGACCAAAAGCTACCTTTTTGCCAAATTTAGTGTAATTCCGTCCAGCAGTTCGGGCTGTAGTCCTGTTCCAAACCCTCATGGAAATTAACATGAGATACACACTTTTTTTGATCCCTGCTTTTTCTTGGCCCCCACTTGACAGATCACCCTGAAACTTTTCATGCACAACTACAATCACTGGGGCACTTTTTGGGGGAAAATTTCATGAAGGGGTGTCAAACTGTGAAAAAGATATAGGCAAGCCAAAATGCACTTTTCCTATGGAAACATGGCCCTAACTATAACTACCTACTGGCGACCGCCAGTTGGTAATACAAATATATATATATATATATACACACACATATATATATATATATATATACACACATATATATATATATATATTTATTTATATAGAGAGAGAGCTATAATAATAGTGAAACACGTGTCAGGGGTTGCTTTAAATAATTTCAGGTTGGCTTAGATGGTATTTTACCAATCTAAAGGTGTTATACTGTGCCTGGAGTGGTAAAAGGCATTGATGCCACTGTGCTAATCCTATGCTTAAAGACTGCTGTAGAAATGGCAAAAGACTTTGTCCTTTTCTAGCTCGGTGTCAATGGCACTGTGCAAAACCTATGCTTAAAACCTTTGCTAGAAAAACATACTTTTGAGGTGAGCAGATTCAGAGTGTCGCTGGGTTGTAGTGTGCTCTATACGGGAGCTGCTCTCCACTTAAACCTGGGAACTAACCAGAGTTTTCTGCTTCTTTTTTACACACATATACATACACACACATACATATATATGTATATACACACACACATATATATATATATATATATATATATATATATATATATATATATATATGTATATATATATATATATATATATATATTCTGCTCCAAAGGTTGTCCACCTGGTGAGTAGCACTCGATCAGCAGCTTTGTTTATGATAGGTAGGGACGAGGATCCGCTTGTAGAAGCTACTCCGTAATGGAAATGCCTGACGCGTTTCGAAGCTCCATATGCTTCTCTTCAGAGGCTTGAACAGAGACAGTGTGTGCAAACGCTAAACCCACTTCGCCATTTTCATATTGCACACCCACCAATGGGAAGCTCGAATGAGACTGTGCATTTTGGGAAATGTGGTCCGGATAGCACACAAATCTTGTCCTGTATGGACCCTGCAAGTGGACTCGTCCTCAATCCTGTTTGCGGCTGCTGGTCCACATAGCCGACATGATAGTTATCATGTCGGGTGGCCCCCATAACATTACGGGGTGGTGCACACTCTGCGGCAGGACGGCCGCGTATTACATTCTGCTCCAAAGGTTGTCCACCTGGTGAGTAGCACTCGATCAGCAGCTTTGTTTATGATAGGTAGGGGCGAGGATCCGCTTGTAGAAGCTGCTCCGTAATGGAAATGCCTGACGCGTTTCGAAGCTCCATATGCTTCTCTTCAGAGGCTTGAATGGAGACAGTGTGTGCAAACGCTGAACCCACTTTGCCATTTTCATATTGCACACCCACCAATGGGAAGCTCGAATGAGACTGTGCATTGTGGGAAATGTGGTCCGGATAGCACACAAATCTTGTCCTGAATGGACCCTGCAAGTGGACTCGTCCTCAATCCTGTTTGCGGCTGCTGGTCCACACAGCCGACATGATAGTTACCATGTCGGGTGGCCCCCATAACATTACGGGGTGGTGCACACTCCGCGGCAGGACGGCCGCGTATTACATTCTGCTCCAAAGGTTGTCCACCTGGTGAGTAGCACTCGATCAGCAGCTTTGTTTATGATAGGTAGGGACGAGGATCCGCTTGTAGAAGCTGCTCCGTAATGGAAATGCCTGACGCGTTTCGAAGCTCCATATGCTTCCCTTCAGAGGCTTGAACAGAGACAGTGTGTGCAAACGCTGAACCCACTTCGCCATTTTCATATTGCACACCCACCAATGGGAAGCTCGAATGAGACTGTGCATTGTGGGAAATGTGGTCCGGATAGCACACACATCTTGTCCTGTATGGACCCTGCAAGTGGACTCATCCTCAATCCTGTTTGCGGCTGCTGGTCCACATAGCCGACATGATAGTTACCATGTCGGGTGGCCCCCATAACATTACGGGTGGTGCACACTCCGCGGCAGGACAGCCGCGTATTACATTCTGCTCCAAAGGTTGTCCACCTGGTGAGTAGCACTCGATCAGCAGTTTTGTTTATGATAGGTAGGGATGAGGATCCGCTTGTAGAAGCTGCTCCGCATGGAAATGCCTGACGCGTTTCGAAGCTCCATATGCTTCTCTTCAGAGGCTTGAACGGAGACAGTGTGTGCAAATGCTGAACCCACTTCGCCATTTTCATATTGGTGGGTGTGCAATATGAAAATGGCGAAGTGGGTTCAGCGTTTGCACACACTGTCTCCGTTCAAGCCTCTGAAGAGAAGCATATGGAGCTCAAACGCGTCAGGCATTTCCATTACGGAGCAGCTTCTACAAGCGGATCCTCGTCCTGCCTTTCATAAACAAAGCTGCTGATCGATTGCTACTCACCTGGTGGACAACCTTTGGAGCAGAATGTAATACGCGGCCGTCCTGCCGCGGAGTGTGCACCACCCCGTAATGTCTTGGGGGGCTACGTGGGTCAGCAGCCGCAAACAGGATTGAGGACGAGTCCACTTGCAGGGTCCATACAGGACAAGATGTGTGTGCTATCCGGACCACATTTCCCAAAATGCACAGTCTCATTCGAGCTTCCCATTGGTGGGTGTGCAATATGAAAATGGCGAAGTGGGTTCAGCGTTTGCACACACGGTTTCCGTTAAAGCCTCTGAAGAGAAGCATATGGAGCTTCGAAACGCATCAGGCATTTCCATTACAGAGCAGCTTCTACAAGCGGATCCTCGTCCCTGCCTTTCATAAACACAGCTGCTGATCGAGTGCTACTCACCTGGTGGACAACCTTTGGAGCAGAATACACACATATATATATATATATATATGTATATACACACACACATAAATATATATATATATATACTGTAATTAAATAAAATGCTAATGTAAAGAGGCTTTTATTATGTTAGATATAAGCAATCAATGGAATGATAACTGTATATATTTGTAAATAATTTGGTGAAAACTACATATCCCACAATGCCTCATTATCAGCCAATGTGTGGAGGAGTATAAATTGATATGGAAAACAGACTTCCCCAACCGTGAACAAGCCCTTGTGGTGAAACGCGTTGGTGGTAGTGGTAGTGACGGAATAAATAACCCTTGATAAGTATCTCTGGAGTGCGGCATTTCTTTGATCTATAAATATATATATGTATATACGCACACATAAATATATATATATATATCTATCCAATAACGTAAACCGCTCAATAATTCGTCGCTCTCAGCAGCACGGGTGCAGCAGCTCGCGGAGGCGGCTCCGCGCCATATTATAGAAAACCAATGTCCAAGGACACACTAGGCTGCGCACTCGGGTTCGTACAAGGAAATTCAATTTATTCCAGCGTGCTCCAGGAAAAAGAGCTAACGCAAACGCGTTTCGGCCGCCTGGCCTTCGTCAATGTTAGTTACCATGATTACAAATCACAATAACAAAACATTTCATTCGTCACTTCAATTTCATCTTAAAAATAAACAAAGGACTTGATCAGGGGTGGTTGTTTTTAGCTTTTCTATGTCGGCCATCTTAGCCTGCACCTTCATATCGTTTTAACAATAATAAAGGGCATGTAGTCAATTCATTTGAAAAATACATCATGCATTGAAGGCTTGTCAGATTGCTATTTATATACTGTAAATCAAGTGGTTTGGTTTTCAAACGACAGGATTGGTCAAGTTATAAACTATTACTATTTCATCTGTAGATACAGATTTTGACATCTCCTCATTTACTGCAATATTAAAAACCATCAAATGTCATTATCTGAATTGTATATGTGGACCGATTATTGCCGTACCTAAATTATGCCCTGTATGGGCAGGCAAATCCAATGGATTTGGTGAGGAATATGTCAAGAAAAAAACTGTGCATTTACATATTCGTACGTTGTCATGTAACACAGCAGGGATAGTAAAATTATAGACCTGATATCCTGCTCCACACTGACCAGCCAAATACATTTTTATAAGAGAACACACCAATCATGAACCTGAACAGTTGTACAAACCTACATCAGTTACCAATCAGCAATACATGATTACAGGAAAAGGTGGATGATTGTCTCATGGTATAGGAGATAGACTAAGTTTCCAAAATGTCTACATTGGAGGGACCATGTCCTGCCATAACATGCTTTTCCAACTATACTAATAAGAACATGGCAAAATTCTTGAACCATGGTACCCTAAATGGGCCAATATGTTATTACCACCTTCTAACCTACAAACGACCAAAGCTCCTCCTCACTATTTAGCCCCCAAGGAGTACGGGTTCGTAGCTCGATAATATATTTTGCTTCCAACTGCCATAGCAGTTTAACCCTGTCCCCTCCTCTTTCTGTAGTCGGGAACTGATCCAAACAGAAGTAACGCAATCTGTCACTTCTAGAGTCATGGGCCTCAGCAAAGTCTCTGGCTACTGGGTAAGCACTATCACGATTGGTAATTGCCAGTGTGTGCCCCAGTATCCGCTTTTTTGCTGGATGTATCGTGCTGCCAACATACTGGAGCCCACACGGGCACACCAGACAATATACCACAAAACTTGTGTTACAGTTGAGAAATTTGTTGATCACGTGTTTATTTTTCGTGCCCGGGACTAGATATTCTTTGACCTTGACACTATTCTTACAGGCCTTACAAAGGGTGCATGGGTAAAACCCAACAACCGATGTTTTCGATGATGGCACATCCTCTAAAAAGTGACTGTGTACCAAAATATCTTTCAAAGACTTATTCTTACGATACGTGATGTCTGGTCTACTCAGTAACAGATTCCCAATGACACCATCTGTCTGTAAAGTTTTCCAATTCTTTATATATATAACCTACTGGTGGTTGCCAGTAGCTACTTATAGTTACAACCTAGTTTCCATAGGAAGAGGTCATTTTTAGGTGCGTATATCTTTGGCGCCGCTTGATGAATCTCCATGAAATTTTCCAAAAGAATTTGCCCAGTACTTCAGATGTAGTCTGGAAAATTTTGGGGTGATCCATCAAGTGGGGGCCGAGAAATAAAGGGGGGTCCCGAAGCATGTTTTCCCCATGTTCCTTCCCATAGGACATTTGTATAAGCCTGCAGCCCGAACATCTGGACGGAATTAGACTAAATTTGGCAGGAAGCTAGATCTTGGTACGCAGATTGTGCTTTTTGTGATTTCGTGTAAATCCGTTCATTATTTTGGGAAACATTAAGTGGAATATAAATTTGTATATCTGGGAACGCAAATAATTAGCGATCTACCTGCGAATTATCCACAAATCTGGAGGTGAAAGGAAGGCCCTGATTGACTGGGCGCAGCTTGGAAAAAAGTCGCTGCCACCATTTTGTTTCCTCGCATTGGCTTGGGTGGTGAAAAAACACTGTAAAACAAATAAAAAGGACAAGATACAGGTATCCTGACCCCAGAGGACGCCTAGAGGGGTCCCTGCAAGTTACTATCCGCGGATCCTCTGTGAACTTTGGCCCCAGCAGAAAAAAAGCCATTGAAATTCACTGATAAAACAAAAGGTTACAGAGTCCTTATGATTACGTGGACTTTTTACCCATAAAAATTATAGAAATTCAGCAGTCGTAGTTATACTTATATTTATGCTTATCTGAAGAAACTACAACTCGTGCCAGTAAGTAACTTAAGGCAACAAGCCATAGTTTCTTAACATGAGTATAACTATAAGTATAAATATAACTTCTGAATTTCTATGGGTTTGTATGAGCAAAAAGTCAGCGTAACTATAACGACCATGTAACCTTTAGTTTTATCAGTGAATATATATATGTATACATATACATATGTATATATATATGCAAAAGGAACAATTGATGGACGGAATGCTGAACAATGTCAAATACATTCCACCAGTGCAGAGATCTGGGCCTAAATCCATAATTTTTTCGCTCACCACACCACCCTAGTGTGGACCCAACCATATGCAAATCAGTCTTGATCCTGCTCACGATGGGAACAGTCCAACCTAAATTGCCAAGCCAGGTCCTCCCTGGACCGTAAATAAGTATCCAAGGTCCAGTTTCAGGGTATCACACCTCATCAACTAAGATAGCCTGAATCCTATATATATATATATATATATATATATATATATATATATATATATATATATATATATATATATGTCCACAAAGTGATCCTTACGTTCCGAGTGCGCTCAACAGCGGGTGCTCTGCATAGGGGCCGGATCCTGGCCCAGATTAATTTGTAAAACAAAGGATGCGGCACTCTTGAGCAGACTTTTAGCTTAATTTATTGGCAAACGTTCACTCCACCAACGCGTTTCAGCCTGCCTCGGCTTTTTTCACGGTCAGTGAGTCTTTCTACAGTTACACTTATATACTGCCCATCTCTGCCTCAAAGTGGCATTATGGGAGTTGTAGTGTTATTTGCATTCAATGTAATATCCAAAACTTTATACATATATACAAGAAAGACAATTGCGCATTATGTCAGATACTTTCCTTCTCTGCGTTTTCTTATCGTTACACAGCGTGATTAACTTATTACAATTACATTTAAGCCATGTTTATAGTATGATCGCTTGATACATGCTTGCCATTTTATTTTCACTTTGTATCATTCATTTAGGTAATGAAAATGTAATATGAATATCCAAATTCACGCTGAGGAATTGATAGCACTGATGCTATATAATGAGCGATTTTTCATTTAGCGTGATATTTAAGAAAAGCACTATCCATGCTACAGAAGTAGGTACTATACCTAAATGAATGATACAAAGTGAAAATAAAACGGCAAGCATGTATCAAGCGATCGCGTTGGTGGAGTGAACGTTTGCCAATAAATTAAGCTAAAAGTCTGCTCAAGAGTGCCGCATCCTTTGTTTTACATATATATATATATATATATATATATATTTATCCTTTACCAGCTTCTCTTCTCCCGAAAAACGACACCGCAAATCGAAGGTAAGGTTCCAATCTTTTATTTTGTTAGAAAGGCTGCTACGCGTTTCGGTAGGATCCCCTACCTTGCTCACACAACGAGCACCATTTCTTTGACACAATTTAAACTCTTTTTTTCCGACATCACATGTTCACAGAAACCAACAAAAGACTATATGTGTGTCTTTTTTCTCATGCTTACATTATTGTATTTACATTCATTTCATTTGGAGACTACTCTTGTAGTTCTCACACACATACATTTTTTTCCATTTTGTTTTTTACAATTTTTCTTTTTTTGTTTCTTTTCTTACGTCCGAAAAGCTGTTGACTTTTTTTATATAAATACATTTCAAATAACTTTATTGTGCCATTCAGTTCTCAACATGTGTATGAGATGATTCTCTTTCTGTGTCACAGTGATACGTAGATGTGTTGTGGTTGCGTGAGTCCCCTGCTGCCACCAGGGTCTCGCTGATTGTATAAATGCCACGATGGTTGCCATGCTACATTAGATTATTCTGTACGGCAGTATCAGGGATTGTGTTGATGGACCAATACATAATCCCAACTCATATTCATTTATGATGGCTCCATCCATCTACCACTCTGAAGTCATAATTACGGTCAGTTTATAAAGTGCAAGTGCTTTATGTACATCTGTTTGAGAATACAGTGCAAGTGCACTATTTCTCAGCTCTTCACAGTAGTGGCGTGCTGTTACTGTCTTAGTCCATACATTATTTCATTATACAGACCAAAAGGAAAATGTGACAGAAAGTGCTGTTGTCATTTCTGCTGAAACAAATCTTTCACTCAATAGCATATTTGTGCAAATTTACGCAGAGAGAATAAATAGATCAATAAATAAATAAATAAACAATTAAAGTGCCAGTGCACCTAGATGTCTTAGCAGCATTATCAGATTTTACAATAATGTGCAAACTGAGCAATATTGTGCAATTGTTTTTATCTAAAGTGCATGTGCTATAAGGTGCACTATCTCTCCCTTTTGGGATAAGGTTTCTAGAACAAATATCCCTTCGTGCAAATTACGCAGATTTATTAGATACATAATAAAGTGCAAGTGCTTAATATCACAGCAGGTTTGTTCCTTTTAAACTATTTACTGATAATCAGTTGCATGGCAATACATCCAATTAACATTCTCCATTAATGTTTTCTCTATACCTAGTTCATCATCATCTTTATAGGTTACCCTGTTGGGTCCATTCAGTCAGTAAAATGATCCTAATCAATTCTGGCACTAATAAATATTTTAAAAGGATTTTTTTTTTATTGTATATAAAAATTGTCAACTAGGCTATCTCGAGTGCATACTACATCCTAATCTACTATCCTACACTTTGGAGACTTCCTTGGAAAAATAACTCAAAATGATCAAAAGAGAGGAGGAATTGCAGAACTGGGCACTTGATTCTTTACAGTTCTTTACGTTAAGTGAACAAACATCTCTTCGTCACTGTTCAGCCAATTAGGAGTTTTGCAGTCAAACATCAAGATATATCTCGATTCTAGTTTCCTTAAATTTGCTTCTCTGTTACCTCCTCTTCTTCGTTTTGGGACCGAGTCTACTAGATAAAATGTCAGATCCTCTACTTTACCCCCATGTGATTCATTAATGTGCCTTGCAACAGGGTACGATTGGTCTTTGTTCTTAACTGCCCGTAGATGTTGCAAGATTCTAATGTGCGCCATGTGGATTGTGCTTCCCACGTATGTTAGGGGGCAAGTACACTGTGACACATAAACCACATGGCCGCTCTTACAATTTAGGAAACGTGGAATCCTCCACGGTTTTTCCATAAGGGGTAGTTTTACTTTCTTCATATTTCTCCCATGCTTACAAGCTTTACATTTTAAGCATCTGGTAAAGCCTGGATTGGCTTTAAGCCAACTCCCACTTTCCACTATCTTGGGGCTGCTCTTTACCAGTTCTTGTCTCATCGAGCAGGCCCTTCTGTATGTAAGCATGGGTGTTCGGGAGATTGTTTTACCCAAAATGGGATCTGACTTAACCAGGTGCCAGTGCCTATTCATGCAGTCTCTCACCCTAGCATGATAGGCACTGTACCTGGTTATCATTCAGAAATCCTGAGCTTGGGCCTTAGAGTCTCCACCCTGATCCTGTTTCGCTGTCAGAATCTGATTACGGGACTTTTTCTCAACTTTTGCCAATGCCTGATTTAAAACTGCTTCGCTGTACCCTCTTTCCCTGAATCTTCCTGTTAAATCAGCTTGCGCTTAAGCTAAAGAGTCACCTTCACTGCAATTTCTTTTCATGCGCAATTGTTCTGCATATGGGATGCTCAACTTAAGATTTGTTGGATGGAAGCTTTCAGAGTGTAAAATAGCATTTCCTGCTGTTTCTTTTCTAAAAGTTTGTGTGTGTATTGCGTCATTCTGGATAAAAACTTCTAGATCAAGGAAATGTAAACTATTATCACTAATAGTTTTAGTGAATGACAGATTGAGTACATTGACATTTATAGCAGTTATAAAAGCATTGGCACTCTCCATAGGACCCCTCCACACAATAAAAAGATCATCAATGAATCGATTCCAGGCTATGATGTTTTCCCTCCATCCTGCTTCAAAATCAACTCTGAGCACCTGCTCCTCCCACCAGCCCATATGCAAATTCGCATAGCTGGGGGTGAAGCAAGTGCCCATTGCCGTTCCTCTCAATTGCCTGTAGGTATCGGTGCCAAATAAAAAGAAATTGTTTTCAAGACACAGTTTTGCCATCTGTATTAGCATTTCTGTATGCTGATACAACTTCAATGGTTTCTTCCCCAGGAAGTGTCTGAGGGCTCTTAGGCCATCTTGGTGGGCGATACTGGTGTACAATGAGACCACATCGAGAGTAATCAACAGGTATCCTCCTTCCCATGAGATGTTTTGCAATTTTCTCAAGAAGTCCCCTGTATCTTGGATGTAGGAGGGCAGGGACTTCACAATCTCCTGTAAGAAATGATCCAGATATCTCGATGTGGTCTCGAATAAACTTCCAATAGCCGAAATTATTGGCCTTCCTGGGGGCACCGTCATACTCTTATGAATCTTTGGGATTAAGTAGAGAATCGGAGTAATGGGGTTCTCAATCCTCAGATAGTTGTATTCTGCTTCCGTGAGTAACCCCATCCCTCTCCACCTTGCCAGTTCCTTGAAGAACTTTGGGGCCCATTACGATGGCGGGCGGAAGCACAACCGCCGTGCTGGCGGATGCAAAAAGCACCAGTTACCGCCGGCACGCAGCAGTCCACACGCCCGCCCAATTACGATGCGAAAAGCAGGCCAAACACCGCCGGCAAGCCAGCAACACCGTCCGCCATCAAAGTGCGCCCGTACACGTAGCGGCGCAGCCCAACTGACACACACCGTCCGACGAAACACGTCCCGCCCGGCGCATAAATTACGATGCCGCAAACAAACGGCTCCCACGGCCAAGAGATACCGTACGACAAACCGAAGCGGTAACACGGACGCCGAGCACGGACAACAAAAGCGGCTCCCCGAGCATGAATCCAGCACTGCAGGCCGTCCCCATGCTCCTGCTGATGCACCACCAAGGACGCAACGTACCGCGGAGACGCAGGTAAGCACACACACAACAAGTGCACGCAAACAGCGCACACAGTGCAAGGGCGGAAAAGCGGACAACCCCCCACCAGCGCGTGTACACAACACATCCACCATCGCATCCACATATGACACACAGGCCAAATCGTAACATCGCAGAACACATGTGTACACACCACCTGGGACTAGGAACCAACCACCCCGTCACGGCCCCAAAGCGCCGATGACGCCGCCACACATGCGCACAAAGCAGAGGCCAACCGCAGCGCCATGCATGCGTCGCACACAGACACAGGGACACAACCAAGCAGCACACACATCAGCCCCACCCCGAACGCACATGACACGTGACAGGCCGGCCACAGACATGTCCCCAACGCCCAATTCACGGACAACACCCAACGCCACACAACCGACGCACACATGTCAGTGAAGTCACGCAACAGCAGGACACACCCCAGTGTAACAAACATGGCGTAGCACACAGCGGCGGCAACACCAACTAGGAGAAGCAGGGCCCTTCGGGAAGAGGAACGCCAGTACCACACAGAAACACCCATACCACCCTGCACATATGAACAAGACATATAAAACGGAACACCAAAGAGCCCGGGGACCGACAACAGGTGGCCCAAGAATAACATCCACACACAAGGCCCAACGCAGAGCGGAAAGGCAGCCTGCCGCCCACACAAGGGAGAGCAGACAGCAGTGAATGACCTTCCATTCCAACTCCGAAACCACAGCCCTACGACAGAAGCCGGTGAATACAGCCATTGTCCAAGAATAGACCAACACAGGCATGCCGAGGAGACCGACCACACGGCAGATAGCGCATATCACAGAAGCACACAACGGACGGGGAAGAAAGAAGAAAACACTCCCCATGTCGGCCACATGCAAGTTAATTGGAAGGAGTCACACAGCACTGACCTTGAACTGTCTGAGAAGCATGTGGGAAGAGGGCCCGTGTCCTCCAAACAAGCCAACAGAACACAAGTCCTGTCTCCCTACGACTACACAGAGCTCACAGCAACCCCGGAGCGTGCACATTGCAGACTGCACACACAGCCGGAGCACGCCACCTCAACGAACCGCTGCGAAATGGCAACCGCAACACACCTACCCAACTACGCCGAACAGCTCAAGCTGTACAAAACCAACCTGTGCCATACATTGGGATGCGATCTCCTGTCCCTGCTGAACGTAAGTTACTGACTGACTTACCGCATCACATTGTTCAGCTGCGTCATGCCCGTCTTCTACTGTCGGAGGTGTCCCTACCAGCATCCCGTCGAGATATGCCTCTCCAACCCGGCATGTCTGAAGGCGGACCTGCTACCACTACTCCTCCCTCTGGACGCACACGACAGGGCCTGCTCTGCCTATGGGGGCATGGCGTATGTGGCCAACATCGCACCCGCACTGAAATGGGACCACTGTGCCTCCACACGACGGATCATCGATAACAGCTACATCGAATGTCACCCAGCATGCCCCATCATGGTCCTCCAAGGGACAACCTATGAACAACACCTTGACAGCCACCATCCGCTTCATTGGCTGGCAAACATGTACACCACCAATGACATGGAAGCCCTGCTGGACGGCATCGCATACCTGACAACCTGTAAATACGTCGGACCACAACGCAGGTTCCCCGAGTGACCTATGATGTCCAACCCCGCACCCATGCTTAGCTTCCGCACGGACTGGCCAGTCACCACCACAACAGCCATACCAAACGACCGGCAACTGTAACCACACCATCAACGACATCGCCATGACATCGGATATGACCGGGACATGCACACTGTTCCCCATCACATCCAGGAACACCGCATGCATCGTGGGAGGCAGTGGCATGGGCTCTGTGTATCGCACCCACATGGACGGAACTGCACGAACAACCAGGACACGACATGGATCCAGCGCCCATGGACACACACACCGCTCAGTGGACATGTATAGGTCGCCTGGAGTCTGTGGGTGCTGCACCCCTCCCACCCCCGCCCCGGGAATCCCATACCAGGACCTTTGCATGGACGACAAGTGCATACAACAACAACACGACCCCAGTGACTGTGACATGTCCAGTAACCACCACAGTGCAACAACAAGTGGCACGCCGCTGCATGCACGCAAGCACATGCCCTGATGTCATCTCACATGCACGCGTGCATGAGGAACAACCGCAGCAAACCTGTCACATGGAACTGAGATGGACTGTGCCCATGATGCCAAGCAGTCTGGTAGGCTACATGTATACCGTCTGTGTCAAAGTCCGCAGCTCCGCAGCTATACGTAAATGTACATTAGCACAGCCTTGGCCAAGCAGATGTCACTCTGAAGCCCACATCCCACATGCAACAGCCAATCACATGTAACCCCACTCCCTATCCCATTTGCAATCATGCTCAGTATATCCTCAACATGTATTCCGCTGCCAGTAGTGTCCACTATACTGCATCACAGAGGACAGAAGACTCAATATAATGTTTGAAACCAAAACTGTCTCCGCTGACTCATTTCACAAGTACGAATGAGAGAGGATGAGAGTATGTGAAGTACACGGCAGTCGTGACATGACCATGTAGTCCACTGGTATTGGATGTCAACGCAAATGAGTAGCACTACTGTGGAAGACACACATGTGTCGTGTGAAGTCGTATGGACGCAGTGCTCAGGTGGGTGGGTGCGACGGGTAGATGCGCACATGCCAAGTTGGAGCACGCCGTGTTGGGAGGGGTCATGAACAGTACACCACTGCTTCCCTGGGCATTGTGAGAGGACACCTGTCGGGGGAGTGAACACGTGTGTGCATAGCAGCCGGGCACACGTACAAAGCGGTACCAGGCGCACCTCAGCCCACCCTCTGTGGACAAGCTGGATCCTGTTGTGCGCCCGCCATGCCCCTGACAAGGCACACACAGCCCCAGTCGACCAGGTGTAACCCCAACATAGTCAATCCGCACAGGCGATACAGGGCACGGGATGGCAGTGGAGCATGGTGTGTGAGAGGTCTCCTCGCGCTCCTCCTGGTCATATCACGCAGGCAATAGAACCTCAACGTCTAGCATGGCACAAGTCAGATGGAAGTGTAGGGGGGACGCACCACAGCACGAGCAGCACTGACGTCACGGGAGGTGGCTCGCACCATCCCATCCATTGCCCATCATACCAACCACGCCACATGCCATTGCGACTAAGTGCAAGCGTGTGCGCCACCACCCCGAGCCCTCCCCAGAGAGGCCAAAGAGTGAATGTGTGGGCCATCAGCCACAGACGGACGCGGCCTGGCCGCAAGGGCAGCCACAGCCACTGGGTGTCGCAGGTGGCGGATCCGGAAGGCGAAGACTGTGATGCATAGTCCATGCAGGCCGGGTCTCCATTTGGGGCACCACGCAGGTGGACGGCGTCCCGCCACACATCATACCCTGAGACAGCCCACTCGTGCAACTGGACCCACACATACACTCCTTGCCCTCTCTGGTGCGAGCTTGGGGCTGCCTGTGCAAGCGCTAGCCTCGCAGGTGAGCATGCATATTGGGGGAGCGAGGGGAGGACATGAGGGCTGGGGCGAAGATGACTGTATCACTGTCAGTTAGTACAAGGGATGACCCAGATGTGGAAAGGAAGAGACGTGTCCCGTGTGTACTGCAACTAGTCGCCAATCCAACTACCCCCCATGTCCGGAATGTAAGCCCGCACCTAGGCCCGCCCATCCGCCACATCGAACATACCACCAGCACGACAACCTTCCCATTCGAAACACTGACTGGGGGTGGCGACCAGTGTACAATCATGTGTAGCCTACCCACGCGTACATGTGGGCCCTCCATGATCCATGTCACCTGCGGCAAAGTCATGACATGCGCAATGAGGGAAGTGAGGAGAGCTGTCCGCCCCACGCGCAGAAGGTGCATCAGCTCCACAGACCCAGCAGCGAGTCCAGCAGGGGTCACATGTGCAGGGGCAGCTGTGCCTGGTGTGAAGGCACATGCATATAGACAGCACATCGACCAATGTGTAGTCTGCCCACATCTACAGTCCATCATCATGCGGACATAGGAATTGAACACAGGGCAACACATCTTAGTTGGTGCACCCACCGTGACCAACAATGCGCAATCATCGACGTACCCGCCCTGTGCATGGCCCCCACCCAACGGAGGCACATCCAGTGCCACCATCCCACACACACAAGCCTTCCACGGAACATGCTGTGTCCAATGGTCAGTACAGAGTCAGCGCCCATCTGGTGGATCCTGAACAGGAGACACATGCACACACATGCCAGCTCCCACTGTGTACGTCTGCCACCTGGCACGTGCAATGTAACCTCTCACCTGTGACGTGTGACTGCAAGCACACAGCCGTCTTGGCATGGGGCTGTCAATGTGGACACCTGTCAATGTTTCGGGAGGTGTGATCCGTACAGTGCTGTACATAGGGTGCAGTGCTGACACCTACTACTGTCTCATATCCCCTCGTGCCACAGGTCCCACTTGTTTTGGCCGCTCAGCCTGTGCCCACATCGTCGTCGTCGTGTGCCATACTCATCCAGCCGCGGAAGCAGTTCCATGCTCAGCAGACATTCATGTTGCCGTGGCGTTGCCGCTTGACGGATATGCAGTCAGTCCCCATCAGCACGCCCGCAAGTCATTGGGGCCTAGATCCCCATGTGCATGCACATGGCAGTGGTTTGTATCACTAGCCATTGCCATTGTTGGGAGACCTGTGTAAGTGTACTGTGGCCGTGCCGTCCCAGCTTGACAGCTGGGCTGTGGCTCATGTGCTTGCTCAGTCATGTCAGTGATGTGTATGCGAAATTGCTATGTGTTGTGTTGCATTGACATGTGTCCTCTGCCATTGTCCCTAGGCGGAGACCGAACATTGACCGCCCATACCAATTGCTGGCGGACATGGACGATACAGAGGTTATTAGGAAGTTTCGGCTGGACAGGCCAACCCTGTATCGACTGTGTGCCATGTTAGAACCCCATCTCCATCCCCGCAGGGTGTATCCGACTGCTGTCACCCCCACGGCTAAGGTGATGGCCGCCATGCATTTCTTCGCCACTGGGTCATTCCAGCACACAGTGGGCATTGGTGGAGGGATGTCCCAGCCCATGTTCAGCAAGGTGCTGAGGGATGTACTGGCAGCCATGATGCTGTACCGGAACAGGTACATCCGCTTCCCCAGGGCTCGTGAATTGGCGGCAGTGAAGGGTGCATTCTATGCCCTTGGCAGAATCCCACACGTCGTTGGAGCCATTGACTGCACACATGTCGGCCTTGTTCCACCACAGGCCACTGAGCACCTGTACCGCAACAGGAAGCACACGCACTCCCTGAATGTGCAAGTGGTGTGCCTTGCGGACATGGTGATCACCCACGTGTGTGCAAAGTTCCCAGGCTCGGCCCATGACGCACACATAATGCGCAACAGCATCTTGCCACGACTGATGTCCAATATGCAACAGGATCGTGCCTGTATTGTCGGTGAGTATGTGGAGTGGTGTAGCGTGCTGGCTGTGCGATGCTGTCCCCTGTCCAGTTGGATTAGCAACGGTTCTCTGTGTCCCTCACACCCAGGTGACTCTGCGTACCCGAATGGGGCATGGCTGCTCAGTCCATTGAGGAATCCTCGCACCCCAGCAGACGATCGCTACAATGAGGCACATGGGAGGACCAGACGTGTGGTCGAGCGTACCTTTGGCCTCCTCAAGTCCAGGTTCAGGTGCCTGGACCGCACCGGGGTGCGCTGGCGTACTCCCCACAGAAGGTGTGCCAGATAGTGGTGGCGTGCTGCATGCTGCACAATCTGGCCATTCGGAAGCAGATCCCCCTCATCGTGGATGACGGAGATCAACCAGGGCCCCAGCCCGCAGACCAGGACAGCTCGAGTGAGGAGGACAGCGGAGAGGAGGAAGCTGGTAATGTGCGGCAGCAGCTCATCGCCCGCTACTTCACTTGACGGTGAGTGTCCATGTACGACCGCTGATGTGGCTGTATCTGTGCAGGTGTGTGTGTGCTGTGTCAGGGTGGCCGTTTGTTCACTGCGTGCTGTGTGTCAACGCTCCATGGCCAGGGTAGTATGCCACTGTTGGTGGCTGTGGCATTGTGCCCTATTGCTCTGTGCGATGTGTGTACATTGCTTGTAGTTGTTGACATGTACTGTGTGATGGGTGTGTGACACACTCATTGAATGTGCTCCTGTTCTGTCTCCCACCCCTAGGTCCCTACAGGCCCTCCGGATTCAATTGCCATGCCACGCATCAGGTGCCTTTCCGCCCAAGGTGGCCGTTGTATTCCGTACAAATAAAACACAGGGCACAAACAGCAGTTAGTGAAAAAGGTGCATTTATTACAAACTGTGACATGTGATTGTGTGTAAGATGATGACAAAAGTGGTGCGTGCAGTGACAATGAGCTGTCGGTCATGGCTGCGTGATGATCAGGGTGTACCCACTGGTTCTATGTCCATAGTCCAACACACACATGCCATCCAGATGGCTGTGTGGAGTGGGATCGTAGTCCAAGTCAATGCAGTGGCTGGTCAAGGAAGGCTGGCGGAAGGCTGGCTGGCTGGCTGCCTCACTTGCGACTGGAGCGTGCGAAGTCCTCCCGGGAGATCTGTTTCCTCTTCGGACGGCCCCTTCCACGTTTGCGAGGGGGGGTGCCTGCTTGCGACATGCTGGTGGTTGAGGTGTGATCACTGGCTGTGGACGCAGGGGAACTGGACACTGCTGCTCCACCCTGCGCCCCGGCAGGTGGTGGCGGAGGGGGAGCTGCTGTCCCTGGCTGTGACCTCACCGCCACCACCAGCTGTCCCATGAGGTCCACGATTTGGCCCATACGGGCGTCCATGGACCTCAACACCCCCAGCACCTCACGCGTGTCTGAGGCGGACCGGACCCATTGTCCTTGGGCCTCTTCATAGGCCCCAAGGACTCTGGCCATGTGAGGCAGGGCATGGCTCCCAGGGGAGGCTGGCGTTTCCCTGACCCTGCTCCTCCTACCAGTCCTGCTGCCACCGGCCTGCCCACTAGCCACATTGCTCACCACGGTCCTCGCTGTGGCTCCCAGGGTGGATCCAGTCGTCCGGGCCACCATCTGCGCTGGGGCTGGTGCCAGCGGAGACGTGGCGGTGGTGGCGGCGGTGGTGGTCGGTGCGGCGATGGTGGCGGTTGCGGCAGTGGTAGTGGCCACAATGACCGTGGGTGTGGCCGCAACGACAGTGGCAGCAGGGGGCTGTGAATGTTCAGCAGCCCTGGATGATGGGTTGGTGGGTAGGAGGGGTCCTGGGGAGCGGCTGGGCCCTGCCACACCAGATGGGCCTGCTTGGTTGTCCGTGTCCGAAGAGGAGGACAGATCCTCCAGATCCGTGTGTCCTCGTTGGGGGCTTGTAGGCTGGCTGTGCTGGCTGCTGGCTCCATCCCCAGCATCCAGCAGTTCGTCACCTGTGGAGAGAATGAGATTAGTTATTGTGTTGCACCTGGCGAAGTATGTATTTGTCGTCTGACATTGACAGTTCGTGCAATCTCGTACATGGGTTTCCCGGAGGCGTGTGTGTGGCTGTAGCATCTGTAGTTGTGTGTGCTTGGCAATGGGACTGTGTGCTGTGCACATGTGGC
Source organism: Calotriton arnoldi (assembly GCA_963921515.1). NCBI lineage: Eukaryota > Metazoa > Chordata > Amphibia > Caudata > Salamandridae > Calotriton > Calotriton arnoldi. Next base: position 35,935 of record CAWUFW010023402.1, read on the forward strand.
ATGGGACGGATTGGCCATGCCGATGGGTGTGTTGCTGTGCCCCTACTTATTGTGACTCTGGTGTATGCGGGCTCCTGGCCCATCCTGGGTCTGGTTTGTACTTTGCTTTTGGGGTTCAAATGGAACGCTTAGGAACGCATATGGCAACATGGGGGCCATGCCCCAGATTCGCATTTGGGAGGGAATATGCTTTTGGGGTTCAAATGGAACGCTTAGGAACGCATATGGCAACATGGGGGCCATGCCCCAGATTCGCATTTGGGAGGGAATATGCTTTTGGGGTTCAAATGGAACGCTTAGGAACGCATATGGCAACATGGGGGCCATGCCCCAGATTCGCATTTGGGAGGGAATATGCTTTTGGGGTACATGCTGTGAGCCATGGGTGCCGAACGTGACATGTGTTGTGGCAGCATGACAGTGCATGGTTTGAGGTGTGTGCATGCTTGACATGGCCTGCATATTTGCTGTCTGTTGTGATTACTGGACATGGCATTGGACGCATCGTTATGAGTGAGTGATGGTTGTGTGCCAGCCAACGTATTGCAGTTGTCCCATCTCCTTGGTGTGCGTGCTGCCCTGTGCCATGTGCATCACTGCAGTGCTCGGGGGGTGTGGCCCATGTTGTGTGTTGTTGCTCACAGTGTGTCGTGCACTTCATTGACTTCTGGCACATGGTTGGTAATGGGCATGTATCTTAGCGTGACTGCTGTATGTGTGGCAGCTGTGCGGATGACATGCCTTTCATGAGACTGGGGCTGACGGATGGGATGGATGGTATGTTGTTTGTGTATGGTGTGTCTGTGTGTTTGATGGGTTCAGTGGTGTTCGTGTGCATTTATGTTGTTCCGCTCTGTTGCGTCTAGTGTTGTTTGTCTTACATAGGCGTAGTTGTGGGGTGTGTGGTTGACAGGCAGTTGGGGCTACATGGACAGGACTTCAATGGTGTTTCGGTTGTGTGTGATGAGTTGCACAGTGGCTGCCGTGTGGTACTATATTCAGTGTGGCTTGTGCATGCAGACGTGGCTCCTTGGGTGTTGCTATGTCTGTGATGGGTCATGTGGGGTGTGAGTCTGTTGTTCATGTCCGTGTGCACATTGTTCACTTGTTCGTGACGGTGGGCGGTGCTGCGTGTTCGTCTGCTACGTGACATGTCCCATGTGTTGGTCGTGTTACGGTCCTCATGCCTCCAGTAATCCGGCCCTGTCCAGTTTCCCACCTGCAAGTTGTTCGTGCGTGCACTGTACTGGATGCCACATGGCTCTAAGCGGGGGTGCTCCATGTTGCAGGTCTGTGGGGGTGGGAGGGTGTTGTGGGTCGTGGGGGTGGCTGGATACCCACTGACACCGATTGCTGTGGACCGTGATGTCTGCCTTTCGGCTGTCGTTGTGCACTGCGGTGGCTGACACGTGGGTGTGGGGTGTGGGGGATGCTCCTCCTTGCTGTGCTGTGGGACTGGGGCCTGGTGTGTGTTGTACTTGGGCTGTCCACCGTCCCACCCACTGCACTTTGTGTTCCTGCCACTTACCTGTTACTTGTCGGTTGGTGCAGCTGTGCCTGACACATGGGTGTGGGGAGTGCTCCACCTTGCTGGTCTGTGGGAGTGGGGGCCTGGTGGGTGTTGTACTTCAGCTGTCCCCCTCCGACCCACTGCACTTTGTGTTCCTGCCACTTACCTGTTACTTGTCGGTTGGTGCAGCTGTGCCTGACACATGGGTGTGGGGAGTGCTCCACCTTGCTGGTCTGTGGGAGTGGGGGCCTGGTGGGTGTTGTACTTCAGCTGTCCCCCTCCGACCCACTGCACTTTGTGTTCCTGCCACTTACCTGTTACTTGTCGGTTGGTGCAGCTGTGCCTGACACATGGGTGTGGGGAGTGCTCCACCTTGCTGGTCTGTGGGAGTGGGGGCCTGGTGGGTGTTGTACTTCAGCTGTCCCCCCTCCGACCCACTGCACTTTGTGTTCCTGCCACTTACCTGTTACTTGTCGGTTGGTGCAGCTGTGGCGGACACATGGGTGTGGTGGGTGCTCGTTGTGGCGCTTCTGGCATATTTGGGGACCTGTTGGTGGTTACGTGGCTGGCTTAGTGTACACATGTCCCCACGCATCTTGCAGTTGTTCGGTTTGGGCTGTGTGTGGTGGTGTCTGTTGCATGTGTGTGTGATGTGTTGTGTATTGTGTGCTGGACATGGGGGTGTTTGTCCCTGGGAGCTGTGGCATGGTGGTAGTGCATGTGAGTACATAGCGGTGTGCTGGTATACATTAGTTTGTACTTACCAGCCTCCACTCCCCCTGCTAATCCGGCGAGGATCTCCGGATGGATTACGACTCGCACCTTCTCCTCCCACGCTTTGAAGGTCTTAAAGAGCGCGGGATTCCCTCCGCCAGTGACGGCAGCCAGCTCTCTGTTTTTGCCCTCCTTCTTCTTGACCAGGCTCTTGACGTCATTCCAACGTTTGTTAATCTCGACTCTGTTCCTGGGCAGGGTCCCGACTGCATTGACCTGGTCTACGATCCGGTTCCACATTCTGTTTCTGGTGGCTAGTGGTGTGTGCTGGACCATGTTCCCATAGATTTGTGGGTACACCTTGATGATCTCGTCGACCATGACCGTCAGCTCCATGGGCGTGAACTTGGGCATCCTTTGTGGTGCCATGGTGTTTGTGGTGCTGGTGCGGTGTGTGTTGTGTAATGTGCAGGGGGTTTGTGGTGCCGGTGTTTGGTGGTGGTGGTGGTGGTGTTTGGTGGTGGTGGTGGTGGTGGTTGGTGATGTGTGCGTTTCTGTGGTGTGCTGCTGTCCTTGCTGTGTCACTGTGTCCTCTCCTCTCCTCTCTGGTTTGCAATGTAGCAAGGGGTTGTGGTCTGTGGGAGTGCTGCTTTTGTACTCACCTATGTGGGTGTGTCCTCATGGTCTGTTGTTTTCAGGTGTGTTGTGTCTGGGGTTCTGGCCTTTGTATTTTTTGTTTGTCCGGGGGGTGTTTTCGGGATATGTACTGTGCTTGTGTATTTGTGCGTGCCTTGCTGTGTGGACTTGTTGGCCATGTTGTGTGCTATTGGTTTTGTGTGCGGATGGTTTCTGTGCAGGTACGTGGGCGCCATGGCTTCTGCCGTGTCGATTCTCATCGGCGTTGTTTGCGCTGGCGGGCGGTATATTTGTGGTTTTTCGGCACTCATGGCGGTGCGATCGTAATTTCACGTGCGGTGTGTCGGCCGTGAGGGCGGGCGGTTTTGTGTTGTCGTGCGTGTTTCCGTCCGTGGCGGGCGGTTTGTCTCCGACTCGGACGTTGGCGGGCGGTATTTTGTGTGCTTTTTCCGCCGATGGCGGTATTCGGTTTGTGTAATTGTAATGGCGTGGTCGGTGTTCAGGCGGTGTGTGCGGGCGGATTTTTGCCGCTTCCATGCCTGGCGGAATTATTTACGCCGGGTATCGTAATGTGCCCCTTTGTTTGGACCTCCAAAAGATTACTTAATGGAACTCGCTGATAGCAATTCGTGTCATTTAGCTGTTTTTTGGCTTCTGCATTGTATTGCTTCAAGGGCCAGAGGACAACGATGCCCCCTTTGTCCGATTGCCTCACCACTATGTCTGTCCTTGCTCTGATTTTGGCCATCGTTTTTTCATATATTCTTTCTTTAACTTTTGTGTCTCTATTGAAATTTTTACTAGATTCTGACGCGATCTTCTTGAGGTCTTAGACAACTCTTTCAGAAAAGAGATCAATCGAGTCCTTGGGTAATGGGGGTATAAATGTGGACTTTTTTCTAAAGTCCGTTGTTTGTGTTCCATAGATGTTTAGACCCATTCTTTCTGCAGTTTCTTTAGGAAATGGGTCTGTAGTGAGACTCTCTTGTGTTCTCCCTAAATCCTCCAAATCACTCAGCAAATTCAAATCATCTATTACTAGATTGTTTTCTGTATCCTGTCCTTGATTTTCTCTATTTCTCTTGGTTTTGTTTGACTGATTACAAAAATATTTTTTTTAATTTTAGTTTCCTTATGTAGTGGAAAACGTCAATTCGTGTCTGTGCATAGTTGAAATTGGTTCTGCAACAGAATGATAATCCCAGGCTTAAAATATCCATTTCTGCTTCTGATAATGTTAAATCCGTGAGGTTGACGACAGTGATGGATTTTTCCATTATACTCAGTTTCTCCATTTTGAATTTCTTGTTCTGCTCCCTGATCTCAGCTCCATACCTTCTCCTTCTTCTCTGTCTGTCCTTTGTATCCCCGACCTCTTCCTCTTTTTGGCGGGCCTTGTCTGGCACTATTGTTTCTGTCCGTGCCTAAAAACAAAATTCTTCCACCACAGTGGATGGTTTGTCTACACTTGCCATAGGTCTGGCACCATCCTCCAAATCAGTATCAACTTCTGAGCTCCATTCAGAGCTGGTGTCATTGGCTCTCCTTTTGTCTTTGTTTTTATTTGCCAGTTCTGTTCCATTGGATAATTTTTGTTTGCGCAAGTGTCAAATCGCTTGGCGAATGTGTAGATTTGCCCCCTCTGGTAATCCAAACGGTCTCTCGTGAACTTTATCGCCTTCCTCTCCTTGATTGATTTCTCATATTTTCCCAATTTCACTTCCAGATCTTTTTCGAATTTGTTTCTTACTTCGGGAGTTGTTAAAGTGGTTAGTTCTAATTCCAGCTCTTTTATTTCATCCAGTATTCTATCTCTATCCTTCTTGGCGTATTTCACTAGGATTTTCATCATATTGTTGGAAGAGTTTGCATTGTTATTTGCCCATTTCTGAAGCATCTCAGAGTCCGGGTTCTCGAAGGTTGGGGCGGTTAGGATTCGCAGACCTCGGGGTACCCTACCTACTTCAAGGTATTTATCTAGGGATTTAATCTCCCGCCATTTTGAGATTTCTAGGCGTCTTAATTTCTCCAGTTGTCGCATTATCATTTGAGCATCATTCTTCTGTGTACCTCTTTCTGCTGCCTGTACATTGTCTACTCCACTTGTTCCAGGTCTTTCCTCGTTGAAGACCGAGCCTGCAGCTTCCTCCGGTAACTTTATGTAATTCTCCATCAGCGTCTCGATCGCGCGGAACAAGATACTTTTCGGATGTGTATGTCTCTTTAATTCAGTGCTCCGAGTGCCTGACAACTACTTTGTTGCCAAGCACCAGCCTTTCGCCCACTTCTTGATAATTGTACTGGACCCCTTCGATTTTGCTGTAAGCGGACGTCTTTCAGTGTCCGCGAGCACTTTTCCCCCTTTCCCCGATTTAAAAACCAGCTCAACAGTCGCTTGCCTTGGCGGACGCTTACCTGCTTCCCGGCGTCCTCCGATGCTCCGGTCACGGCAGCACTCCCGCTTCGGTTTCCGTGGCTTCTCTGGTTCAATTTTTGTCCTTGGGGGGGCCTACACCGTGTGCACCGCATTAATTTCCACAGGGGCCAAGTATAGGCGGAGGCTCCAAATCAAAGGCGTGTCATCGTGGCCGCGCTTGGCATAGCGGCTTGAAATCCTTTACCACTTCTGGTTACCTTCTCTTCTCCCGAAAAACGACACCGCAAATCGAAGGTAAGGTTATATATATATGTATGTATGTATATATATATATATATAGTTAGTTAGTAAATGGAATAAAAAAAACTTAGAAATTCACTGAAAAAAACAAAGAACACAGGGATGTTATAGTTAGGCTCAGGTTTCACTCGTACAAAACCAGTGAAATTCAGCCATTATAGTTAGTGAGCTAACCTTGCATGTTACATCACTCATGACATGGCCAGTGACATCACTGATGACATCACTGATGACATCTCAAATGACACTGATTAGTTTTTTTAACTTATTTACTGATATACAATTTCAAAAGTTTATAAATACATTTTCTTCACACATTCATTCTTATTATATATTTTAAAACTAAATATAAAAAAATTAATCTTTCTATAAATGCAGTGCACCAAGTCTTTCTTTTTTAAATGTATTTTATGGATTCCCAAATCCATTGAGAATCCTTGGACAAATAAGAGGTCTACTAGTTATATTGCACACATTCAATACTTAAACAACAGCACATTTAATGCAAACATTTGCTATTGCAATTTCTATAAGTGTGTAACTGCCTGTGTGTGGGTGTCTGAGTGGCTGTGTGAGTGAATGTGTGATTGGTTTAGTGGGTGTGTGAGTGTGTGTGTGAGTGTGTGTGTGTGAATGGTTGTGTGAGTATATGAGTGGGTGTGTGAGTGGGTGTATGAGTGAATGTGTGGGTCTGTGAGTGGGTGTGGGAGTGTTTTTGTGTGTCTGTGAGTGGGTGTGTGAGTAGCTGTATGGGTGTGCGAGTGGGTGTATGAGTGGGAGTGTTGGTGTGTAAGTGGGTGTGTGAGTGCATGTGTGAGGGACTGTGTGGGTCTGTGCATGTCCATGTGAGAGGTTTATAGATCTCTGAGTGAGAGTGTAAGAAGCTCTATGGGCGTGTGAGTGGTTGTCGGTGTGTAAGTGGGTGTGTGAGTATGTATGCAAGTAGCTCCGTGGGTGTGTGAGTGGTTGTGTGGGTGTATAAGTGGGTGTGTGAATGTGTGTGTATGTGGGTGTGGGGGCTGTGAGTGGGTGTATGAGTGGTTTTGTGGGTCTGTGGGTGGGTGTATGAGTGGCTGCATGGGTGTGTGAGTGGATTTGTGAGTGGTTGTGTGGGCATGTAAGTGGGTGTGTGAGTGTGTGAATGAATGTGAGTAGGTGCGTGGGTCTGTGAGTGGGTGTATGTGTTTTTTTAATTGGGGTCTGGATCCACCGCAGAGCACACAGAGGGTCATGCTGAACACTGCAATGGATACGCAGATCCTCACACGCTAAAAACATTTTTGGGCAATTTGAAGCCAATGAGGGGTCCCTCAAAGACCCCTCCATCAGTCCCATGGGGTCAGGGTACCTCTACCCGGACCTCTTCTATCACTTTAAAATTTTATTCCCCCCCCCTGGGAATCAAGTTCCGATGCACAAAATGGCGAATGCAACTTTCCTCTCAGGTCGCGGCCAGCCAATCAAGGTATTGCTGTTGACGCGTGACTCCCCGTATCCACCATGGTACCGCTTCTCTACATACACATAAATCTTTTTACTTTAGTAACTCCAAAACTACTGAACAGATTTACATCAAATTACAAAAGGCACTCTTTCTGGACCAAGGTATTACTTTCTGTTAAATATGGTGTAATTCTGTTCAGCAGTTCAGGCTGGAGTAATGTCTAAAATCCCTGTAGGAAATTGCATGGGGAAAACGTGTTTTGGAACCCTCCTTTTTCTTGGTCCCCATTTGACGGATCACCCCAAAACGTTTCAGATAGCAGTTGAAGTGATTGGCAAACTCAGTGATATCATCAATGATGTTGTTTGTGATGTCAAGAGTGATGCCATAAATGATGTCATAGATCTTGTCATGAGCAAATATGTAAGGTCATAAGCAGTGAATGGCAGGGGCACAAGATATAGTTAGCTCTGCTAATCTAACTAGTGAATTTTTTAGTTTTTTTTAGTTGAAATCATTAATGTTGTCACTGACATATTCACCTAAATATAACGTCACTTTAACCTTTTTATTTTTGTGAATTTCTAAGTTTTTTTTAAACAAAACATATCTTTTTATCACACCTAACTATAACATTACTTTAACCTTTGATTTTATCTAGTGCATACTCTACACTACAGCTGCGTAAAGGGCCACAAGTAAATGTCTCCACAGACCTTGTGTACATGTAATTGTGGCAATGTGATTGTTCCTTGAGCTTCTTCATACAGAAATCAGTGACAAAAATGAAACCTTGTATAGAGAAGATGATGAGACTACAGCCAAAGTGTTGAATCTCCACCAAATAAGGGTACTACCTCCAAATTATATGAGGTAAGTGCTTCTTTGTTTGGTGGAGATGTCCTCATAGTCCTCTGCATCAAGAACTTGCCATCAAAATTGGTGGGAAACGCGCTCTGGTCACTTTGGTAAGTTGAGCTGTCCATCAGCCTCGAAAATGGCGGGACCGCCATTGCATACTGCTAACGTTGAAGAGATGGGACAAATGGGTGGAGTTTGTAGGTGATTTTGCGCATTTGCATACTCAACACTAATTAAAAGGTAGAACCAAGGACTGTGCTCTCAGACCAGGAGACAAGAAAGAACCAACTCTTCTTGGACAGTCACTACAGAAGAGATTGCGCTCAAATGAATCAATGTTGTATTCACCTCCATCAAGGTTTCAAATCATTTTTCAATGGGGTATTGTAGAGTAAACACACTTGCCTTGACTTGGCCAAAGTGCAAGAAGTTAGAATGATTTGTCCTTTACAGAAGTGGTGATTCAACTAGGGCAATTGCTCTGTTTATATTTGTAAGTACTTCCCTTTGAGGTTTAATTTCTGTGAAATGAGCTTGAGGGCCAGAATAGAACATTGCCTGCGTATTTATCCAAGAAGACTCCACAGTTTTGCACACAATGCCTACCAAACTGGAGTACTTTCTACTGACTAATTAGTAAATGTTTCCTCACTGGGTGAATATCTAGTGCATATTCTACACTACACCTGCATAAAGGACCACGTGTTAATGTCTCCATCAACCTTGTTTACCAGTAATTTTGGCAATGTGATTGTTCCTCAAGCATCTCCATATAGAAATCAATGACAAAATGAATCCTTGTATAGAGAATGTGATGAGACTGCAGACAGAGAGTTCAATCTCCATCAAACAAGGGTACTTCCTCTTAATTATAAGTTTGGTGGAAATGCCCTCATATTCCTCTGCATGAAGAAAGCGCCATCAAAATCGGCAGGAAACGTGCTTGAGTCCCTTTGGTAAGTTGAGATGTCCATCGCATGAAAAATGGCAGGAACCCTATTTTTATTTTGAAGGGAAGGGCGGTGCGAGGCCCCCTCTCCAAGCCTATTATGGCCCGGGGACCCCATCCCCTGGGGCCTGGCTTTAAAATAGGTGGGTGCCCACCCAGAGAACCCACAAACAACACGTTCAAGGATGCAGGAGGAGACCCAGGGCCCTCGTGGCCCCAGCCGGCTCTCCTCATGGTGCGGGAGCTGGCATTGCTCCCGCCCGGAGGGAGTAGCAATTTTTGATTCATAATTGTCGCCTTTTTCACTCAACTCTAAAATGGATTTGATCTCATTGATGTACAGGTAACTGTTGAGAGATACCGAATATGCAACATTCATCAATCAATCAGATAGAATTTGTATAGCGTGGCTCATCAACTCGGGGGGTGTCCAGGCGCTGTGCTGCAGGTCTCAGTCGAAGAGACAGGTCTTGAGTCTCTTCATGAAGTGGTTCAGTAGTGGTGCTGTGTGGAGGTCGAGAGCTAAGGTGGAGGTGGAGTGCTAAAAGCTAATGCAAAATTCATCAACCATGCCATTACGTCATAAGTTCCCTCGGGAAGGGGGCAGTTTAGGAAGCTTTATAGGCTCTTCCCAGCACTGCAATTTGTACTACACTAGCGCCATTCATGATCTGCCCGATTCCCCAATGGAGCCTACATATGCCTCCAATAGGCCTTAGGTGGATGCAGAAGTTTTTGTTCTTCATTGCACGCACTGGTGTTGTTTGTAGCTGACTGCACTCTATTGTCCTCACTCTAGAGGTGTTGGAATTACCACTTACTTTTACAGTTGCCATTGATGTTAAAACTCTCGATTGGTGTTTTCCTTTACTCAACAGTTGCCAGTGCTGACTGAAAGAACCACTTGGACCAGCAGGAACTGCAGATCAGGCGGATGCTCCTTTTCACCGAAAGACTTGATAGTGACTTGTTCATTTTGAGACATGGGCCTCTGAAGTTTAGTGCCACAGGAAGCTGTGTTTGTGGGTGCTGGACACAACACTTGTCCTCCTTATTTTGAATGTGTAACCATTTTAGGTTCCCAACTGGATTCTACCCTAAACTTCATCCCTCCTGACATTCATATTAGTGACTCTGGTAGCATAATTAACCTACTTGAAACTTTTGAGAGAACTGGTCTTGGCATCATCAGTTTTCCCCATTTGAGCTTTGCTTGGACTCCTGTCCCTGTCTGAGTGGTGCTGTTTTGTTACGTTGGATTTTTGGACTCTTTTGCCTGGAAATTCACATGCAAGGCCCACTGAGTTAGCCTCATGTGAGGAAATAGCTTTTGGCAGGTTCACCCCCCCTTTTTTCCACACTTTATGACTATTAGGTATCAGTGCAATGAGACTGAGAGGGCACTGAGGCTGCTAACCATACCTCGATGCCAGTGCTTTTACCCTGAAAAAGGTATGTTTAATTGGCTTATATGGCATAGAGTTAACTTACTCATAAGTCACTAGTTGATGGTATCAGGGGTACCCAGCGGCTGTACGTTAAAGTGTCCCTCATGGGCTGCTGCACTTATTGTGATACCATTAATGTGACAAAGTAAAACACTGCAGACTGGTAGAGCAGTTTTAAAACTGCTAACTCGGCTTTGCTGTTTAAGCTAATGACAAAACCCAGACCTTCCTTTTTAAAATATATGCCACCCCTAAGGTAGACCTTACCCCAAATGGTCATTTTTACTGTGGAAATGCTAGTAACTCCATTGGCAAGTACAGGGTTGCACACTGACAACTCAGCTCTGCTAATTCCTGAATGGGACTACCAAAGTGATATCTCAAGATGTCAAAAGAAGTATTACATTAAACCTGACTTGATGCCCATGTTGGATATAATGTATCTTTTGATTAAAAGAAAACTTTGGAAAGTTGCCACTCTGATGCCCAATGTTTTGCAGTGGCCATTCACAGATGCTGGCCAAAAGATAGTCTTTTACCCTCCTGGGGAGAGGTGTGAACGACTCCCAGGAAAGGACACCATAGAGGCCTGCCATTGGAAGAGGTGTAACCACTCCTTGGCAGGAAACCACACAAATAGTGTGAGCCAAACATCAAGATTCAAGGGGGAAGCCACCTTTGAAGGGCAAATGATGGATGCATACCAGAGGGGCTGCTCTTTTGTCAAACCGGTTTTCCCATGGGCACATAGCCCTCCTGTAGTCAGAACTCTAGGGGGGGGGGGGCTACCAAGCTTCACACACCAAGAGGAGGGTTCTGCCACCTTGGAAGTTGGAAGAATATTACATTCTGGAATAGCTACATGCCACACATTGCCAAACATTGCAGGAAGTCGTCAACAGGTGGATAGGGACCTGCAAGCCTTTTGGCTAGTAGTCAAGTTATAAGCATAAAAGTGGCACCCGATACCTCATCTGCACTAGAGAAAGGACTTAAGAAGGGCCACCCTGTATTCCCTGGAGCTGTCAAAGAGAGGCTGCACCAAAGACTGAAATGCACTTGCTGCTATTGGGCTATCAAAGAGAGGATTGTGCCCTGCTCAAGAAAAAGTAATCCCAGAGCCCCAGACAGAATAGGTGAACTCCAAGAGTCAGTTGGCTTCCTTCCTGTTACAGCACCAGGACCACAAAAGCTGAAGAAGCCGCTTTGACCAAGTTGGTAGTCACACTTGCTTGTTCGCACTAATCACCAAAGAGCAGCCCAGGAAACTGAACCCTGACACTCAAATGTTGCGCCTGATTCTGCAAGGCCCAGGAGAGTCACCAAAATGCAGTGTGCCCTTCCAAAAAGGACAATAGCCGTAGGTAAAGGGAACTGCTAGATTCGCTATAACTGGCGACCAGTAGACCAGTTGCAACTGTTTTTGGAACAAGGGGTGGCCTCTGGAAGACCTCCGTCAACTGGATCAGCATCCACAGCATCCTCAGCAACTTTAGGATCCTGTATCCCTTGCACCACTCCATTGATATCTATGGGGGTTCTGCAGTAGAGCCTTTAACTGTCCTGGAGACTACCTTGGCTGCAAGGTAGCTGTCCTGCTCAGCCTTATTGGCCCCTGTGGCTTGCTCCACGTCAGAGTTGGTCGCCCAAGGCAAGCTTGAGTAACTGAACACAACTTTGCAAAAGATTCCAAAGTTTTCATAGTTACCGCTAACTGTGGTAGTTGCCAATGCTAGTTTGCGATTAGAGAGAAAAAGTAATGATTTATGATTTGCATCTCCAGAACCCTCTGGTGGATTTTGTTTGTTTTGGTGTCAAAAAATTCAAAAAAGGAAGATCTATTTTTATAAATTGGTGCCAGATTTCCTTTGTGCCGCGTTTCATTCTTATTCAATTGGTATTGTAGTTCTAAATGCTTTGCACTTGTTACTTTGTTTAAGCCTGACTGCTCGAAGCCACAGCTCCCTAGGGTTGAGCTAAGGTTTTATAAACTAGCCTGATTGAACCCAAGACTGGTCTGTGAGTTTATTGCATGGTGAGGTCACACAACCACACCATATAATAAACCACATTCCTCACATCGGTGCCTAGCAGTGGGATCCAGAAATTGAGTCTAGCATTACTATACAGTCAATAAGTCTGAGACATGGAAAAATCCACCAAGTCCACACTTAGAAGGGAGTTCTTGTAATTTCCAATCAAGTTGCCAAGTTCTGGGGTCTCCTGAGTACTGTTTCTGAGAGTTTGCAAACGTGTAAGAAAGTTTCTAAAAATGTTTTTTAAAGTTTTACAAGTTTGCAAAAAGTATGCCAAAGTTTTATCAAAATTCCTAAAAGTCACAAAAAGGGCTAGGAAACATGGAGATCAACTTGACCATCCTGCCCACCCCGAAATTCAACGAAATGAGGGCACTGTGCAAAGAAAGAATGATCAGGGTGGATGTCTCAACTAAAAAAGAGGACCTAGGGAAAGCCCTCAGGACCTGGGAAGAAGCCCGCCAAACCAGAGCATTGCTGGATAATGGAGTCACACCTGAAAGTGGCGATGAGGTAGGGGGTGACAACCTCATGACCCCTTACACCCAGGTCAGGATGTCCTCCAGAGCTGGCAGTGAAAGAAGTGCAGCCAGCAGAAGCCAATCCATATAAGCAGATTTGGCAAACCATGAGCAGGGGAAGAGGGAGTTATCCCTTTCAGTAAAGAGACTGTCCCCTGAAAAAAGGAGGGTCAGATTGGGTATGAAGCCCAAAGGTGATGGTGCCAGAAATGGTGAGGGGCCTGCAAGGGGGTCCATGATCCATGTTTACCCCAAAGGTATTGTGCCAAAGTATGTTGAGGGGAATGACATAGATAAGTGTCTGGCCTCCTATTAGAGAGCTCTGAGGATGAGAAAGGTGAGTGTCCAAAACTGGGGGTCTCTGTTGTAGGAATTGGTTACAGATGAGGGGAGAGATAGGCTCCTGACACTAGAGGATAACGTGGCTGAGTCTTACACACACATGAAGGCAGCACTTATTGAGTTGTTTGGGCTCACCCCTGAAGAGCATTTGACAGAAGCTCAGGAGCACACACATGGGGGCAATACTGACATGAGTGGACTTTGTGGATGCTTCGATAAAGGCACCGGGTGATCGGATTAAGGGTAACAAGGTGGATACCTATGAGGGGCTCTAAAATTTGGTGGTAACAGAGCCCATACTTAAAGAATTGTTACTCAGAGAAGTTACACCAGCAGCTTGTGGACTCAAAGCTATCTACCCCCAGAGAGCTGACCAAGGGAACAGTTGAGTGGGTACCTACAAGTGTATCCAAGATGTCCCAGAGGGGTGATCTCAAGAAGAGGAGGGGTAGGCCCACAGAAGTTAAAAGAGGGGAGTAGTAAGCCTACAAAATAAATTCCAATAGAGCCCAGAAACCTAAGGAGGGAGTCAAGACCTAACTCACATTTGGCAAGCAGAGTAGTGGGGGCCCAGGGCTAAATAAACTCCTGGAGAAGAGGTTGTGCTCGGACTTTGAGCAGCCAGGACACCACAGCAGTGATGCAGCCTGTCCAACGAGGAAGGTTAGCACTGGAATGGCCAATGTAGCTTTAGAAGATTCTTTAGATTAGGAGGTCCTAGTAGCTTTCAGTTGAGAGGTGGGTCCAGATGGCAATCTGGTGAAGTCTGAGGGTGGTAGTAGATACTTCCATGTGGTCATCATTAATGGGGTCCCAACCACCGCTCTGAGGGATAGAGGTGACAGTCACACCATAGTGGTGGACCGACTGCTTTCTCCTGACCAGTATTTGCTAGGTGAAACTGTAAGGGTAAGGAGAGCTCAAGGGCAGGCCACTGCCAGCCCTGTGGCTTTGTTTCCCCTAGAGAGGGAAGATTCATTTACTCTGAGTAAGGTGATAGTCAGTTTTGACCATTCCCTAGATTTTATACTTGGCAATGAGCTCCCTGAAGTAAGCAGAGAACAAGGAGGGGTGTCATGCCACTCACCTGGTTCCTGCCTGCGGAGACAATGCTGGACCACCTATCATTCCTAGGGTGGCACCTGATCAAGGAACTATAACCTTGTATCAATCAGCATCCCAGAAGGGAAAGGTGGTTGGGATAAATTAATAAATGAAAGACTTGCGTTGCATGGACTGCTATGGGCTTCCATGAAAGTGTTTTATGAGCTGTTCTGCCCCAGGGTCTTCTGGGTTGTGTGGAGACGAAGTGTTACTGCAAATGTAAATAAGAAAGTCTTATACACCAAGTGCTTGGCACACCTAACAACCCTACCAATGTATTTTCTATCATAAATGACAACTTACATTAGAACTAACTATTACAGCATAGAATGTGTTACACATCAGGTGTGCCTTATGGAGTTACTGCACTCCAGGAATGCCCAACGATACCCTTTACATAACAATAGTGGGTACAGAAGCACTGTGGGTACACGTCTCAAGTCTTTACATAAGTAACACATGGACTATCAGACAATGTCTCTTTCTTCAGAGTGCACAAACCATGCGTAGAAGTTCACACAAACTGTTCATAAAAGCTTTCCGCAATGTACCAGAGTGCAACAGTGAACAATGTCTAAAAGTGCCCAGAAACACTGTTAGTAAATGCGCCAAGAACAATGGTAGTAAATGTGCCAGAAACAATGTCAATAAACAGTAGCGGCCCGTCCCCTGCCAAAGTGGGGAGACGGGCTGGACAGGAGGAGGGAGGCAGAAGGTGGGGAGGAGGGAGGTGTGGGGGGGGGTCTGAATACAAAAAATAAATAAATAAACGTAAACTTGCCTTAATGCTGCTGCCGCTGGCGTCTCCTGCTCATTGGCTCTTCTTTCTTCTGGCTCTGGGGCACAGGCTCCCAGCCTGCCCTGCAGCCAATCCTGAAGCTGCTCTCACATGAGAGCAGCTTTAGGATTGGCCTGACCGTCGGCAACTTGCGCTCCCAGGCAGACTGATAACCTGTGCCTGCTATCTCTAGCCCCAGCAACGCAGCTGAGGCTGGAGAGAGCTTGGTGTTGCTACTGTGTGATGTTTTAGAGCTGGCCGGTGACTTCCAGGTGAGCGGGAATGGAAGTTGAAGAGGGACATAGTCTTCAGCCACAGGTACGTAGGCCAAGCACTACCTCATGGCTGGGCGCTGTATTTATATTGTGCCCATGCCCACAACAGCCGCTTAACACGTGCGCTCCAAAATCTCATGAGATTTCAGGCATCACATGGCGGGAACAGTTGCACCGACCAGGCCTTGGGGAAACCACATGTTTTAGCACTGTACACTTTATGTTAATACCAAAGTGTAAATCTAGTTAGTGGAGTCAGCCTGGGGAACATTGTGAGTCTGATATGGTCATCCAAGAGACCTGGGGATACCTTGTGTGTCTGATAAGGTGGCTTCTCAGGGGAGATTGAGGTGATTCTGCACTTAGCGACACAGTGCACAGAGTTACTCTAGCATGTTATATTATTGTGGTGCTAAAAGAGAAAGGATGTCAACCCTGCATCCCAATGAGAAAACAAAACATGAACATAAATCTCCTAGTGTACGCAATATCATATAAACACAATTATGAGTCATTCCATGTTTCTTATATTCTTCAATCTTTTCTTTTTATACAATTTCTTCTGCCAGCAAACACGTGTTTTGTCAGTGGGTGTATCACCCTATGACTTCCTCAGGGCTGTAATCCATAGATATACTCTCAAGCATGTGGTTGAGTTACGTGTCGGTTCTGGTAAAGTTCTGGTACAAATCGTCAAGCGATGGCTACTCCCTGGCCCGGGTACAGACCTTGGAAGTTATCCTCCTGCGGTCAGCCCGAGTACGGGTTGACTAGTCTCCAGGCGCAGTCTCGGCGTGTGTGTGTTTATTTTGCTCACGTATATCTATATGGATGTCAGGCTTACAGGTAACCCTACGGTAGCATAGCCACTTCTTAGTAAGGAGAGCTAGGTTTGGGGTTGTGGGCATTGACAGCTGTCAATGGCCTCTGCTGGTTGCTTGCCTTTGGAGCAGCACTAGCTTGCAGGGCCGGACTGGGAACAGAAACCGGCCCTGGCAAACTCCTCGGCCGGCCCCCCGGACGGGGAGGAAGGGTGCAGCCGAACGGTTTACTAGGGCCGGTTTCGGCCGAGTTTGTTACACGGGGCCGATATTACCGGCCCCCTGTAACAAAAACTGCCCCACAGGGGCCCAGAACCGGCCCCCACCCTGGCGGCCCACCGGGGAAACGCCTGGTGCCTGCTACGGCCAGTCCGGCCCTGCTAGCTTGTCATGGGGTTTACGTCCTCTCCAGGGATGCAAGGTAGGTCTACTGACCCTGTTAATGCTGGTGGTCTACTCAAGTGTTGGGTGGCCACTGCGGGTAAGTTAGGTGTTGCCCTATTTAAGGTAGGAGCTAGTGAGATCAGTGCTCCACAGTCCCAAGTAAGAGGGAGAGTAAGTATGAACAGAGACACAGTACTGTTCATGGACCAATTTTGGTTGGGGCATCTCAGTTTTGAGGTGGATCAACTCCCCATAGAGATTGATCTGAGTAGAAGGGTGTGAGGCTGAATAAGCCCTCAGTATGCCCATCCTTCCCTCAGAATAGTCAAAGAGAACTACCCAAGAGTCTAGTGAAATATCATTGATGCAATAGCTTGGCGGGAGGGGTGGTTGTGTGAGGAAATAGGTTTTTGCAGGTCCATCCCTACTTTTTGAATATTAGCCACTGGTGTAATGACTAAGAGGGCACTGAAGCCAGCTAACCAGACCTAAGTGCCAGCGGTCTGACCTTTAAATGTGTGTGTATAATTGGCTTATACCCAATTGACATAAGTTAACTTACTTATAAGTCCCTAGTATATGTAGTATATGGTACCAGGAGTACCCAGGGCCTGTAAGTTAGTGTCCCACAATGGACTGCAGCACTTATTGGCCACCATGAGTGTGACAAAGTAAAACATATCTTCCAGCCTGCCACTGTAGACTGGTAGAGCAGTTTCAAAACTGCTAACTCAACTTTGCCATTTAAGCTATTGTCAAAGTGCACCCTAGGGTAGGTCTACCGAGCCCTAAGGCAGGGTGCTTTATATTAAAAAGTGGGGCCTGAATTTTTATGTGTCCAAACAGTAAAAACCACAAATAGTAATTTTGCTGTGGAAAGACGAGTAGCCCCATTGGCAAGTACACAGTTAGACGTTGACAATTTAGCTGTGCTAACTCCTGACTGGGACTACCAAAGTTGGTACTTCAAGATATCAAAAACATTGTTACATTAAACCTGACAATGCCAAAGTCAAATTCAATATAAATTTTGAGTAAAAGGCAACTTTAGAAAGTTGCCACTCTTTTGCCTAAAGTTTTCAAGTGGCCATCTGCAGATGCTGGCCACAAGAAACACTTCTGCCCACCTGCGGAAGGGTGTGAATTACGCCCAGGAAAGGACAAAATAGGGGCCTGCCATTGGAAGAGGTGTGCCTCGCCCTGGCGGGAAGCAACACAGAGTGTGAGCCCAAACAGTGTGCTTCAAAGGGGAAGCTGCTTTTGAAAGGTAAGTAGAAGGCTCATATGAAATGGGATGCTCTTTTGTTCCAGTAGGCAGATTGGCATCAGGTACAGAGAAGGACAAGTGGTTGCCAAGCTGGTTTTCCACTAGGCGCTTAGCCCTCAGGTAGCCACACCTCTAGATTGGGCTAAAAAGATCCACACACCAAGATATGGGTTCTACCATCTTGGGAATGGGAAGAATGTTGCACTCTGGGATAGCTAGATGCCACACATTGCAGGAAGTCGTCATCAGATGAGAGGGGACCTGGTAACCCATTGGCTATTAGTCATAACATCCCCTGAGGACAAGTTGTAGACATTAAAGTGGCACCCCTGGTACCCAGACCTCATCTACACTGGAGAGAGGACCAAAGAAGGACTGCTCTGCTGTTTCCTGAAGCTGCCAAAGAGAGGCTACACCAAAGACTGGACTGCACTTGCTCCTCCTGTGCTAGCAAATAGAGAACTGTGCGTGTGGTGCTCTACTCCAGGAAACGTAGTCCCTGAGCCCCAGACAGAAGAGATGTCCTCCAAGAGTCAGTTGTCTGACTTCCTGTTACAGCAACAGGGCCACAAACATTGAAGAGGCTGCCTGGCCAAGTTTGTGTCCACATTTGCGAGTTCGCCGCTAGCCGCTGAAGCACAGCCCAGGAGACTGAACCAAGACCCAGGAGAGTCTTCATAGTGAAGTTTTGTCGGTCAATACGGACACTAGTCACAGTTAAAGGGAACCAGCGGTTTTGCTGTGACCAGAGACCAGTAGGCCAGTGGCAACTGTTTTTTACTTTGCCTAGACTCTGAGAGATATCGACCTCCGTGGCCAAAGTCACCCCACCATGTTCGTGGATGGAGGAGTGGCCTGCAGAAAGACCCCGTTGAACCATAGAATCTGGAACTGGACTGGAGACTACTGTGACTGCAATGTAACTCTCCTGCTAAGCCTTACTGGCCCCTAAAACTTGCGGGCCAGAGTAACTGAACATATCTTTACAAAAGTTTCCAAAGCAACTTCTAACTGTGGTAGTATCCAATGCGTGTTAGCAACTGGAGTGTAAAAGCTGTGATTTACGATTTGCTTAATAATTGGTATCTCCAGAACCCTCTGGTGGATTTTGTTCATTTTGGTGTCTAAATATTCATAAAAATAGAATCTAGTTTTATAAATGGATGTTGGACTTCCTTTGTGTTGTGTTTCTCTCTTATTCAATTGTTTTGGTACTTCTAAATGCTTTTCTAAATGCGAGTGCAACTTTCCCAGAAAACAGGATTATGGGTACAAACAGTACCTGCAAAAATATATGCCTTGCAGTAACCATGATTCTTTTCCACCCTAGGGGTACGTGCATGGCACTTCTCAGGCCCACAACTCTCCTCCAACTATGGGCACAACAACAAGCTGCCTAATTAGTGGATACACACAAACCACTAATGCTCTTGGGAAGCAGTGGTAAAGTAGTGCATTGGCTAATATGATCCACAGTACACATCCATTTAAGTCAATCACAAAATCCTTGATATGAATGGCTTCCATTGAAAGCCATTAGCATTATTATTAGAGTCAAAATTCAGTTAGTTACTGCTGGTAAGAAAAAATGTCTTCTACTGCTCTGATGTCACCAAGGAAACCTCTTGTTTCTCTGCTGTTTCTCCTCCTTAGGCAGGCCGACCAAATCAGTGGAAAGGCAGGAACAGTTTGCCACCATACTCAACCTTTCCCAGCTCTCTTCATCCTCTACAGAGCTAAGGAAATTGGAAGAACATGGGTGACACTTCCAACCATTATCTTCCCTATCAGCTGTGGGTCTTTAGTGACTCACACAGATGGGAAATCCAGGCTTGCCCATTTGGGTCTCAGAGAGTCACTGCCAGTGCAGTGTTAGATCTACACTTTGGCATCTGGCAGAGAGGGGCTGGAAAGTCATAGAGTTATGGGGTAGGTGGCAGGGTGAGTGGTAGGACACCAGCTTACTTTTGGGTGGGAAAAGAAATGCAGTGCGGCATTGTCAGAGCACCACAGCTTGTTTATGCAAAGCATCCTGGCGGTATACAAGATGCGTGCTTCTGATTTCTGTGCCCCAAGTCCCTTTGGTATTACAGGATGGGTTGTTGACACTTGACCTACTCCTTCTGTAATACAGATTGCACTGACCCCATTGCATCTTGAAAGTTGCAAAAAGTGCAAAACTGAGCCTCGTTATGCAAATATTCTACTAAATTCATAGCAGCTTGCTTTAGATACATCCAAGTAATTGTATATATTAAATTATCAAAATGAATTGAAATACCTCCAATCATTGGGATCTCTGTATTCAACTAGGGGTGGACGGAACCTGTGTAATTCAGTGGAGTTACGTAAGTGTTGCCAATGGGCAGAAAGAATACATGTCATGCTGCTTGCGCTGCAATTTAGGGCCATATGCGTTGCTTTTGCTGCCACTCGAGTAGAAAATCTACTTGAGCGGTAGCAAATCTACTCGAGAAGCCACCCTCTGACCGCTCGCAACGACCCATGTTGGAAAATGGTGCTAAGGGATGCCAAATTTCACTTGCGTTTGCATTTCTGGAGCCTCTAGGGGAGAAATTCCACCATATGGCGATTGGCAGAACTTGGCCGGAATTCCGCATTAGAAGATTAACTCGGAGCCACCAAATGCCGCCAATTCCGTAGGTGGAATTAAACATTTTACCCAATCCTATATTTTACATTGATCCTGCGTTTTTGGACCTACCCTCTTATCATTTGTCCTCCGATCGATCTTTCTTATTCGATTGAGAGGTGAAGAGAGTTAACATTTCATCAATCAATATCAATTAATAGTGTAACCCATTTGGCTACACAATAAGGGCCAGGAATCAGTAACTATAGTTAAGGCGGTTTTTTAAAAGTTATCAATCAAGTTAGGGTACACCACTTGTAGCACCATGCTATAAAGGTACAAAATAGCAACAGGGAAGGCCAACCTCCAGAAACAATTGAGACGGACTAATATTCGGCAAAAAAGCAATTCAATTACAGCAACAGAAAAGATTAACAAAAGTACCTGACGCTCAGAGAAGAGTCTCCGATTTTCTCATCTATATATAGTTAGATCTAAATTTCCTAAGTTAGAGTCAATGCTAAGAGGATTATTTTGGAACATAAAGAATGTAAAAAATAAAGGAAATTCCATAAAGGAAATATAGAACAAGGTAAGAAAATGTAAGTAGGAAGCTGTCAGCATTACAGACATTTGGTCAAGAGTCTTCTCGGCTCAGGGAAATAAGTGTTAGCCTGAGCCACACTTAGCAAAGAATTTGAAGGGGAGCATAGAGGTCTAAACCTCTCTAAGTCCAAAGGAAAGTGTGGTAAGGGTCTGGAAAAGTTTTGAAAGTGTTCTGGGGTCGTTCTGAAAAGGTCACCTAAGCAGACAGAATGAACACTAGGTTATAACACACAAGAGTCTCTTGGGCAACACCCCTCTGTACACATCATCAGGGGCTCCATTGTCCTTCTCCATTCTCACGTTGCAGACTACGACATTTGCAAAATATCCCACACTGGACATGGGGACACATCTTCTCACACTCAGGTTAAGTGGGAAGATTGCTGAATAGGCCTTTCAGTTAACACTCTGGCTCTCCATGTTCTTTCGTCAAGGTCTTCTTCTCAGGCTCTCTCCTTCTATCATTATTACAGTAACGTATCTATTTTCAAACTAACAATGCGTGTGAATACCTGCAAGAAATGCATTGTTAGCAGAACATAGAAAACAGTATTTAATGCAGCATAAGGAAGTACAGGCCTAAAATGTCAACTTTAGTGTATTAAATCAATAATGTATGTGTATTATGCATGTACACTTTCAAAGACAAATGAATGTAAAATGTCAGTACATTAGATTCATGTTACAAGTTGTGTAAGTGGAATAACTTTCAAATGCATATTTCTAAATGTGACTAAGAACTACATTTAAATGCAATATATAAAGCATTATTGCACACATTGCATATATCGAATTTGTTTCTAATATAAATGAAATTTCATAACGTGAAGATGGTTTCTACTCAAACATCGAAACAATAAATGTTAGTTAATGTATTAACCCTGTGTCATCGAACTTGTTTTTATAGTGAGTACATGTCTACTAAATAAGGTTGTTTTTTTAATATCTTATTTAATGCAGCTAAGGCACACAGTATGAGTAGATTCTCTAATCCTACAGTGAATACACTTTAGTAATAATGTCAAGTGCAACACTCAGTTTTAATGTTGTTAGACCACACGAGAAACATATGCTAAATGCACGTTCATGTTATATATTTGTGACGTGCAAAATTGCGATGCACCAATATCATTCATTTGATTGCTATGTCTATATGGATTTACTTCATGATTGGTTCTTTATGTCTACTATAATCAGTAGCATCAACTTGGCACGTTCCATGTTATTGTAGATAGAGGATGCTACCATTTGTTTGTCATGATGAAGACCCTGTAGATAATTAATATTAAGAGTTGGAATATCACTCTTTCCACTGTTTTGGTTGTGCTCTCATAAGGATTTATTTGCATGCAATCACAACAGTACTTTCTTTTCTTTCTTTCTAAAAATTGGTTGTCTCCGTGCATGTATAGTTTTTCTCATTAGTATTCACATGTCCTCTACCATCAAATGGAGCGCCTACTGTGTGCATATATGTCTTATTCAACTGATATATGACTAGTGATACATAATTAATACGTTTTATGTCTTGAAAGGTATTTGTGTTGACATTTATTGTATCAAGGGTTTGCACAATTTAGCTTCCAAAATCAGACATTCTTATCCTAAGTGAATCTGAGGGAACCCTTCTTATTTATTTGTCATAACTAGAATACTGAGAGCTTCAAGAATACTGGTTTACCTCTTATTTTTATTGTTGGCGCTAAATGTCAGCCAGCATGAGCTGAAGGAGGGATTTTCTCATATGCATGGGGGCAGGGTTACATAAAAATAAGGAAACACTGCCGCAGTGCTTG
Organism: Calotriton arnoldi; assembly: GCA_963921515.1. Taxonomy (NCBI): domain Eukaryota; kingdom Metazoa; phylum Chordata; class Amphibia; order Caudata; family Salamandridae; genus Calotriton; species Calotriton arnoldi. The sequence goes on from CAWUFW010023402.1 coordinate 58,697, forward strand.
TGCCATTTTGCAGATGTGAGTGCAGAGGCAAAGAAGCTGTTACACAAAACTGATTTTGCTCCACTTTGAGGTTGTGTTCAGTGAGTGTACCATCTCCCAGGGACCACCTTGAAGAGAGGGAAACATTGTCCTGTGCACCCCCTCAAACATTCTTCTGCAGACTGATGTAGTCACTCTCCCTCTAGGACAAGACCCCCAACACAGGAAACAAATTTACCGCCTGCATGACCGAAGTCACTTACTGGATGAAAGCTAGCTGTCTCAAGTTCAACACTGACAAGATAGAAGTAGTGATCTTTGGCAAGAACACCTTGCCATGCGACTCCAACTGGTGGCCGACCGGACTCGGACCCCCACCCACACCTACACCCAGAACCCATGCCAGGAAACCCAGAATCATCATCAACAGCAAACTGGACATTTTCACACAAGTCAACATTGGCACCGCAGCCTGCTTCCACATCCTGAAGATGCTGATGAAGATTTTCAAATGGCTCCCAAACAACACCAGAAAAACTGTCACCCACAATCTAGTCACCAGCAACTGTAGACTATGGGATCACCTTCTATACCTGGATCACCAAGCAGCTCACCAGATGACAAACCATTCAGAACTTGTCAGCCAAACTCATCCTCGACCTCCCACACAGAACTCATATAACACAGTACATCAGGGAACTCTATTGGCTCCTGATACACAAACACACTCATTTCAAACTCCTTATATACACATTCAAGGCACTAAACAACATAGGCCTCATCCCCCTGAAAAATAGCATCTTCTTGCTCCAGCCACCCAGACTCCTCTGCTCCGCAGCACTCCTACTCGCACACACAGAACCAGATCAGGAGGACAGGTGTTCACTTTGCGCCATAGACTCCTCTATTCTTGAATTTGTTAAGAAGCTAAAGACCTTGCTTTTCGAATTAACAACCTAGACTAGGCCGGGTTTAGGCATACACACCTACTTAGCGGCAGGATATTCTCGCAGGTGACAGAACGCTTTACAAATATACATAACATAAGACCTGCCTTCAGGGGAATCTCTTCACCTTCAAATGCAAGCTGCATTGCCGCCTGCGCAGTGAAAGACAGACTAGTGGCTTCCAACAATTTTGTATGTTTTTCACTAATGTGCTCTACCCAGCTGCAGGGTCATGATAGGGTGTGTGCTATGTGTTTTTTTTTTGTTTTGCGTAATTGTGTGAAATTACAGCAAAATTGTGCAGAATGCTTAATTTTGTGCTTTATTTTAGCATGAAAAACGTTCTTACATCAATTTTTTATCCAAAGATGCATTTGACGCAAAAAAATAGTGTAAAAATAAAAGCTTTCCAAACAAAACCCACACATGTTCTGTAGTTCCCATGCATTTGTGATAAATAGTGCAATAATTGTAAATATTTACAGCAAATGGAGTATAATTAGGCAAAGTGGCACAATATTGTAATTTCGGGATTTTTGCGTAACAAGGATAAAGTGAAATTCCAGAAAATACAAAAATTACGGCGACAGAATTTAAAATCTTCCCAGGCCTAGTTCAGGACTAAAGTGGGAATAGTGCATTTACTGTGATAGGGGACACTGTACCACTCTGCACCTAGGTCACAGACATAAGTGTGTGCCACGCCGCAAGTGGCACTGTGCGCCTTATCCATAATACGACACAGGTAGTTTATGTTCCAACATTTGAGAGGGAATTGTAAAGCTGCGGGTGGTCCTGCAGGATGGAAGGATGGCAGTATCTTTTTTTCATTTGTATGGGGAGGGCAGAGATGGCCATATGGCAGGTTATAATCATTTTTAATGTACATATATCATGGGGCTTCAGGAGGTGAGGCCAGGTTATGGAGGGCCTCCTCATGACTCCTCTACACCAGCGGTGCCGATTCAAGCAAGGATTTGGGTAGCGTACATAACAATGTTGTAATTGAGGTAAGTGTGAATAAAGGGTATGTTTTCGACCTTGGGATTCAGACTGACATGATGAACTCTTACTGCCTATTTGATGTTACTCTGAATTCCTCCATAATAAACTCCCCGTTATTCAATCGCACCTTTATCTTCTGCCACACGGTGTGCCCTCTGTTGGCAACTTCTGCCACACGGTGTGCCCCCTGATGGCATTTTCTGCCACACAGTGTGTGCCCTCGGAAGGCATCTTCTGCCACACAGTGTGCCCTCTGTTCCTCCTAGCTCCTTCCGTACACCAAGTTAATGTAATGTATGTAATGTGAGGATAAGGGAAAGTTTCACTTTCTGGAGATACAGGGGCACAACTCTTGCTGTTATGTATTGAACTGCTTCCGTTCTGCAGGATTGTGTCTGTGAATTCTTCAGCATTTGTTAATTTAATGGGATAAGTAAAGATCAATGCGCTCTTACTAATGACAAGGTTTTCGAAACCAGGGTTCTGTGAATTTTCTGATACATGTTCATGGCTATAAAATGATGTCAACGTGGTGCATTAGTGGTGGGGGCAGGCGGGGGGAAATTCTTAGGCGTGTCTAGAGTACATCAGAGCAAATCTATGAACCAGAACAGAAGAATCAATTTTTCATCTAACCGTGAATTCAGACGAGAGTAACATTTTCAAGGACCCTGCCCCTTGGCTCTATAAAAGATCCACGTGCTTTCCTGTTGGAGCCCTTGTTCCAATGCTCTCGTTTGTAGAGAGTAACAGAGGTGTGTGGAAAGCCTAGTAGCAAGAACTAATATTTTAAAAATTAACGGAGGTCTATGTCAATAGAAATTCTTCCATGGGCGCAGCATCTAATGTGAGGCTGTATGAGACTTGCTGAAAAGATTTTCAAACCTGGTGTTGTTACTCAGCCAGAGTCGGACTGGGACATAAAAATAGGCCCCAGTATCAGAATAAAAGTGCTCCCCGTTAGCGAACCAGACAGCTAAAAAAGTGGCTCACATTTGCAAATCAGGGCAGTTTTAAACTTGTAAAGAAAGACTGAATGAGTATTATGCACGGTATGGGAGACTGTATGCTTTAGTGTTTGGTGTAGGCAAATGTTTGTGGTAAAAACTGGCCAACCTGGCCATGAAACAGGCTCACAAACTGCTAAAAAACTGTCCCGCACACTGACCTGCCCATTGGGCACTGCCTGATTGCCCTGTAGGCCAGTCCGACCCTGCATTTATTTCTCCAGCCTGCCAAGTCTCTCTTTAATTGTGAGCCTAAGGGTACATCTATCTACATCTGTATATCAGTGGCAGGCTGCATCTGGGCTCTAATAGTAGACATTGTGGAGTTGAGGGTTAGGGACAATCTTCTTGCGGAGTGAAGGTTTTAAGGGATAATCTCCTGCCTCCAGTGGACCCTCTCCTGCCTGTTCTAGTTTTTCACTAACAGTCTACCATGATTACCAACCCTCTCAGGCCCTGCATTTTCACGTTGTCACCCCTCATTCCGAAATTCTTTATCTTACCCTTTTATGTTTCCTCTTGCCCTCACCTGCTACATTAATCCTACTTCCCTGCTGAGAAGATGCCCAAGGCCGGCTATCCTTCCCTTCATCGTATTCTCCTGTTTCTTCTCTCCTGGTCCCTCACAATGTTTTTCTGAAGGTCACCAGAAGTGCAGGGGCAGCTCTTCCACTATTGCGGAGGAGCGTCACCCCACTGCTCTCAGAGCAGGAAAAAAGAAAAAGAAAATGATAATAACCTAGTTATTATTATTTTATTTTTCAGAGCTACAGGGCTGGGCTAGTGCGGGGTGGGGCTGGTGCCACAGGGGGAGTAGTGGTTCATGCACCTTAGTGTGCATGACGGTTTGGCTGACCGTATTGGGCCGGCCAAACAGTCATGTACACTTAGCATGTTCTCCACCGGGCTGTAATAACAGCCTGGGTGGGGAACATGCCCAGGCTCCCAGTCCCCGTATGAGCACCGAACCACAGCTCTCAGACCAATTACAATGCTGCATTACAGCGTTGTGATTGGCTTAGGTGAGCCTGTGTGCTTCCGGAACTCGTCAGCAAAGCAAGGATGGAGGTGAGACAGAGGCAGCCGTGAGGATGTAAGTGGTTTAAAAAAAATATATATATATAATTTTAAAAATATATATTTTAGCCCCCACCGCCCCATCGCCACACCCATTCCCTGCCAGCCGCCACTGCAGAAGTGATAGGCGATGTTGAAAAAGTAAAATGTTCAGGACCAAACCAGACCCACAATGAAAAGACCACAACTAGAATGGCGTCATGTCAGTCCATCCTCCTCTGAAAGTGGCCCATTAGGGTCTCATTACAGGTGCCCCGGGGTCCTGTGCAATAATTATTGCACATGATAAAATCCAACTTGGAGGTGTTTGGATTTTATTGTGTGTGGTAATTATAGCCCATTGCTAGGTCAATATGCAAAATGGGGCATAACATGCACATTTTGATGTTACTGCAATGAGTATTTTATGGGCATATTTCCCACAGTGAATTTCAGCAGGTTTCCTCTAGTGAAGAATATCCAGGAATGCAAATTTTAGCACACTAGATATTTACTAAGTGTGATCAAATCCACACAACTAATAATGAACTAACTAACTACTTCAACAGCAAAATTGAAAAGATCTATAATAACTTCAAAAACCACCGAACCCTGAGGACATTATCAGCAAGCTGTACACTGACAGCTCAGTCGGATGCCTAACTAACTGGAGAACACTTACTGAGGAAGACACCACTTCTATCATAACAACTGCCCACTCTGGGGCCCCCACAGACCTATGTCCACATCACATTTACAGCCATGGAAGACACATGATCAGCAAATTTCTCACTCACTTCATCAACTCCTCCATCGAGTCTGCAATGTTCCCAGAGGACTGGAAGCATGCAGCAGTCACTGCCCTCCTCAAGAAACCGTCAGCAGACCCCAACAAACTGAGCAACTTCTTCCCTATCTCCCTACTACCATACCCAGCTAAGATGACAGAGAAGGCAATCAACCAGCAACTTACCAACCACCTGGAACTTCACAACCTTTTCAACCACTCCCAATCTGGCTTCCAGAGCAACCACTGGAAGGAGATAGCACTCATCACCACCACAGATGAGATCAGCACCCTTCTAGACTGGGGAAAAAGGCCACCCTCATTCTGCAGGACCTCTCGGCTACATTAGACACCGCGTTACACCCCAACCACATCAAAAGACTACACGCAAAAGGCATCCACGGTCTAGCTATCAAATGGATATGCTCCTTCTGCACAGGGAGAACACAGTGAGTCAGACTCCATCCCTACACATCAGAGCCCAAGGAACCGATCAGTAGAGTCCCACAAGAGTCATCGCTCAACCCCACCCTATTCAACATGTACATGACACCACTCGCTGATGTCATCAGATCTCACAGCATCGCCATCAACTCCTATGCCAATGACACTCATCTTATCCTCTCAATGCCAGACAAGTCCCCCATGACCAGATCCAACTTCACCAAATTCACAATCTGCATTGCAGAACAGATGAAAACCAGCTGCTTGAAACTCAACATAGACAAGATAGAAGTGCTGATCTTCAGAAGCAAGAATCCCCCCCTTGAAATCCACACGGTGGCCATATGAGCTTGGACCACCACCATCAACCACTAAGCACTTATGATACCTGGTTCCACATACTACGCATCCTCAGAAAAATCTTGAAATGGCTGACCAAGAACACCAGGCATACTTTCACCCAAGTCGTAGTCACCAGTAGACTAGACTACCGCAACGCACTCTATGTCGGGATCCCCAACCACCTCCTCCACTGTCTCCAGATGATCCAGAATGTCACAGCCAGACTCATCTTGGAACTCTGACTGCGCACTCACATCATGCCTCACCTCAGAGAACTCCACTGGCTACGGATACACAAATGCTGCCAATTCAAACTCCTCACAAGGCAGTGCACAACTTAGGACCAGCTTATCTCAACTGCCACCTCCAGTTCCACCATCCCACCAGACACCTACGCTCTGCCTCACTCTCTCTCGGACACACCCCTCGTATCCACAAAAGCAGAACAGGGAGCCTTGCCTTCTCCTACCTTGCACCCAAAACCTGGAAGAACTACCTCTATACATAGGAGCTTCCTCCCCACTTCTAGAATTCTTCAAGAAGCTGAGGATCATATAAACCAGCACCCATCAGATGACCTACACACCAGCTCTTGCATCAGGATACGTTTCGGGTGATAGGCCGTGCTTTAGAAATCCAAATAACATAACTGTAAGAAAGTGCTCTTTTTGTAATGGTCACCCCCCGCCCCCCACTTTTTAGAGGCTGTCTTTTTAGATCTGGAAGTGCACTTGGACATGCTAACAAGGGCCCAGTGCTAATGCTTTGTCCCTTACATGGTAACTGTGAATTGGTAATCCCAATTGGCAAGCACTTATCACTCCTTGTAAGTACCTAGTAGATGGTACCAGTGGTACCCAGGGCAAGGGTGGTAGGAGGGGTCACCAGAGCTGCAGCACTTTATTGTGCCACCCTGGGGGACACGGGTAAAAGTATGTCTGCTGGTCTGCCATTGCAGCCCTGCATGAGCAGCCTGTCTGATCGAGATGAGCCCTGCACACACCACATGCTGCAGAGCCACCTCACTGCCTTAATGTAAGTAAGTCACTCTTAAGGCTGCCCTCCTTAGCCCAGGAGGTAGAGTGTATTATGTTAAAGGTGAGGAGATATATGTTCCTACAAATATATCCCTACTGTAACCTTGTAAAGCAAGGTTTTACTGTAAGTGACTGGTGTCTCATAGAGTAACATGGACTGGCTACCGGGCAAACTCGAGATAGACATCTCCTTTATGGGATGACCAAATGGTGTCGCGTTGGGTTTCAAACACCCTGCTTTTTACCCCAACATGATTCTCGTGTCGAGGGGGAGATGGCACGCACAGGGATACCACCTTGCGTGGGTTCCCCACCTGGGATACAAAGCTCCTGTGCCTTGGCAAGCTTAACCCAGCCGTTTGCAGCCAATACAAGAGTCTGACTTCCTGGTGGGATGTGCTAGCACATCCCCAGGAGGAAGTCAAAGGCCTGGGCAGAAAGGAGGTCAGACCTCCTCCATCCTAGGATGGCTAGTGATTACAGCTATCAAGGCAGTGAGCATCAAAGGCTTTCACCTCCCTTGATGTGCAGATACCTTGTACTCCACTTGAGGACAAAGCCTTTCCCACCCTGCAGCTCTGGCAGATAGGAAAATTAGTGGAGGAGGCATACACTCCCCAGGACCTAGCCACACCTTTGGGGCGGCTAGAAGGTCTGTACAGCCGAGGAAGGGTTCTGCCATTTTGACAAACCCTCAGACAGAATATTCTGAGTAGTATAGTGACGTACACCCACAGGATGTTGTCACTTCAGGAGCGGGTTAGCAGCAGGGACCGGTAGCCCATTGACCACTGCCCTTCATGCCCTCAACACCCCATAAACTAGGATTTAAGGGGCTACCCTGGCACCAGAATGGCAGTTCTACATTGGAATCTGAGAAGAGGCATGAAGAAGATGCCATCACCGAAATTAGGGCTTTGGAGTCAGCCGCAGCACAAAGAGAGGACACTTAAGTGCCCTGAAGAGACCATATACTGAACCCGAGTGTCTACGTGTGTACATGGTAAAAACTCATTGCTCCCAGCATGAGGCACTTCAGTGGACACTAGAAATCCAAAGTAGACTCCCCTGACTGGTGGCACCAGTCAACTGTAACCTGCAAAAGAATCGTGCTGCGTTGCAAGAATTGCAACCCGCTGAGCCTGTCAAGAGTGAGCCCAAAGAGAAGTGGTGTCCTGCAAATGCGGAGTGGTAGCTAAGCTCAAGTCAAGTTGCGAGCCACTAGTCCACTCCTGTTGACCTCCAGCCGCCGAAGTATCTGCAGACTACATTTGCTGAAGGCAAGGCTTGGTGATCGCCAGTCAGGTGATCAACCTCTCTATCAACATCTCCAGCTCAAGAACACCTCAAGGCGACAGTGTCAGATGTCGACCCCGCTGCTGTCTTTCTGCATCCTGAAGAAGGTGTTGTCAAGCGTGTGGTGACATCTTTGGCGTGACCAGCCCTGGTGATTGACAGCTGCCAGCTACCTCTGTACCCAGAGCTTCCGAGCAAGGTAGAAGAAATCCAGCTGTTGGATTCCAGGTCCAGGGTCCCTAAAGGCCTCTACTATCCAATGGTAGAGTGTATATTCATTGAGAAGTGCGGTTTTGCTAAGTGATGCATTTTGACAGCTACCACAGAGCCCGTCAGCACCAAGGACAGCCAAGTAATCTCTGCACCCGGACTCCTGGGGCATGGTAACAAAAGAATGACTGACGAGTCTTGGTCTAGGGGCCCGCATAACCTTAACTACGAGAGAGCTCCGTTAAGCTCACCCTGCAAGTATTGCATTGCTAAATGTGTTTTTCCCCCATTGACTTTAGTGGTCATCATTTGACAGTTTCAACTGTATTTATCTTCGAATGTTTTGAAATTTGATTACTCCTGTCTTCTGCAAAGTATCAAGTTCGCTTTGGTGCCAATATTTATATAAAAATTCATTCTATTTTAATAAATTGGTGTCAAGGTTTCTTTGGAGCTGTGTCACCTACTTGTTGTCAATGTTGGTACTGTGAAATGCTTCACACATGTTCCTCTATGTACACCTGACTGCTCAAGCTATACTAACAGGACTGAGCTTAGGCTGCTAAGGGTGAATCCAAGGTCCACTTTTGTGTATTGTGTTAGTATTACATGATAAGTCCTCCCAGCCATATCACATAATACTTCCACCTTGCAATAGTAACATAACCCTTAGTTTGGCACCCCTGTCACACCAGTATTCTACATCATATTGTGTTGCATTTCAAAGCTACAGTCACAGATATCCAGTAGTCATAAAGCAAATGGCCAGGCATTATTTCTTCCTACTCTTGCTTCAAAAAACCTGGAGCAAAATGGGAAGGCTTCTGTGTCCTGCAAATTTTTATATGTCCCAATGAAAATTGTATCCCTAACTGTACTGCAGGTGGTTCACTAGAGCAGAAACAATATCTGTGCAGGGTGAGGTTTTGATTTCTGGGAACCTAGACCAGGCAACATTAGGCTAGGTGTGTGACTGGCTAGTTCCCTCTTGAGGGCTCTTTCTCAAACCCTGATGCCTGCCCTGCCCTTGAAGTTCAAGCTCTCAAAGAAACGGATAACTCCATCTCCAGATGTGAATTTACAGGTTAATATTAGAGAACGGCTACATGAGAGCCCTGACTAAAGACACCGTAGAGGGGTAAGAAGGGATTCCTTCAGGCCTTCACTAATATCTATCAGTGTACAATGACTTCTAATTTGCCAAATCACCCTTGATTTATCTTGCTGTCAGTCTAATCTGAATTTTCAACTAGTTTTGTCTCGTGTTCCATTGTGTCTCTTCTGCTCGACCACCCACTCTTGCTCCCTTCATTCCTCTCTCTACTGAGCAGATGTCAATGTCAGGTGAGAACTAGCATTTGCACCAATGCACAGGGATCTCATTCCCTACAACCTTTTCTCTCCTGCCTTTACTTAACGCTTAAGTGACCTAAAAAGGTACTTAAATGATCACCATAATAAAACATAACGAACACAAAATTAACTACAACTTTTCCTTCCCTAGATCATGTGTAGTCTACAGGTTTACTAAGGTATCCTAAGCCACCACATTTACATACTCAATCTGAACATCTGCAAGTTGCCTACTGCATGTTGTCTCAGCTGTAAAGGCTAATTCAAAGGAGGGTTACTGGCCCCTAGTTCTCCCTTTGCCTCGCAAACATCCCCCAATCTCAAAATGTGGGCAAGTTCCTTTATGTGCAAATGTTTACATTCACAGAAATGTGCAGAGTACTTTAGCTCACTGCAATGACGGAATGGAGACAGGGGCCAGTGGTTCCACCTCCTGCCATTGGGACAAGGCAACAACACGTGTCTCTGACCACTTGTGTAGGAACCCAAGTCAAGCATTAAGCAAAACATTTACAATCACAGAAACCTTGCATTTGATTCCCAGGGATCTGATCAGGCGGCATTAGTATACACTCTCTATCTCTCCCTCTTCTTCCCACAACTACACTAGTAAGCTCTATGACAAGATTAAAAGCACCACTGTTGGCACGAACAAAAAACGGTAACACATTTCCCACAAGAACCACACTGCAATACAACACTCTTTCAATTAAGCATTCCCTCATGGAGTGGTGTGTTGCCTGCCTGATAATGATCTTCTTCACCTCATTGGGATTATGCAGAGCTATATGAATGCAATTATTGCGAGTGCTATATAAATGGAATTACAACACAATTCAATAAAATCAGTGGCATTATTTGACTAACATAATATGGGTAGTGGATATTCATCAAACATTCTTTGACCCCCGCACCCAGATACTTCATATTGCGATACATCTCACAGGCATTAACACCATTGAGACATCGTTCTTTCAATAAAATGTTTTTTAGTGAAAGTTGTATAAGCATCATGTTAATAAATACTGTAAAAAGGGACAATTGGCTAGTAAAACTATTAAAAGCACAAAGGAATACTAACTTGACAAGATCCTTGATCAAATTGGTTAAATCACTGAGGCTGTAAGCCAATTCTGAGGGGTACATTTTCTAGATCATCCTCTGGAAAACTGCCCATGGTTTGGTTTTCTAGACTCCCTGGCACAAAGTACTTACTCAATGTACCCACCTACGACCAAAAACAAATTAGACTGCAACCACCCCACAACCCACTGAGCAATATTTGAGTTAGATGTGTTTCAAGTAGCGTTCAATACTATGAGAAAACACAAGGATAGTTAGTAAAACTCCAAACCCTCTCCTCTTTCATTAAAGAACAACACTACGAAACCATGGATACATTTTAAAGATTTATTTTATCCTATCTTAGTACACACAATATGAATTGTAACTACAATAAAGATAAACAGAATGTTAACAGTAATGCTTACTAAAAGCATGAGCAGTAAGAACTATTCTATCAAATCAGTAGTGTATTTTATAGCAACCCCACCCTTTACTACTAAGTTAATATTAGCACCAAAAGAAGGCCAAATCTGATTTTCCAATGGTTCACACTCGCATATCTGTTTTAACAATAAGGCTTTTTTTACACAATAGCAAGGTCTGGGCTAAGGATTTTTCTATGAAGGATAAAAACTTTGTGAATAAGATATTGACTTGTGTATTCTGAATGAACTGAATGAAGAATGGATTTTGGTCTGCAATAGATATCGGACCTTTGCTGTTTTTGATGACCTTTTTGTGTAAAGAATTGTTTTTGGGGACATTCAAAATATACATTTTTTCAGTGCTCCCCTTTGTAGTTATAAAGCCTTGGAGTTATAAAGGGGGTCTCTAGACAGTGGGAACCTTAGGGTTGTAGCATATTGTATCATTAATTCTAAGTGGACTTCCACAGGTGAGGTATATTGGTGTTGTTACTGTCTCTGGGTGGGTTTTGAAGAAACGTGGTTCTCAGTTTTCCATGGAGCTTTGTTCACAACTTAATAATAACTCAATAATTATCATTTAGAACAAAATTGCAAGCTCAGAATAAATACTGTAAACATATTTGAGGAGACTTGATTATCACATTGCATAGTGACATAAAACAAATGTGCATTTCATATTAATGATGAGCATTCGCTTTATAATGATTAAAATGTGTAAGCTAAAAGGGAAATACCTAGAGGAGAAAAAGCATAACAATCATAATATCCCGGGAATGGTAATAGAGGATATGTGATCAATATATTTGTATACATGTGTATATGGTTAAATGCGCAATGATAAACGAAAGTAGCCAGGCTGTTAAAACATTGACTAATCATTTGCGACTCATTACAAAAAGATTAAAAAAGGAGCAAACTGTCCTTTTTAGAACCTTCTTCACATGACTTCTTTGAAGAAGGATCAGACATTTTTATGTTTTGGTGCAATCTCATTATTTTCTCCAAGATGGTGTAGTTGAATGAAATATTTCAAGGAACTGAGATGTTCAAGTCACAGATGGGAGGGGAGCCATTAATGATGATGATGATTTTATTTATTTTATTTATGGGTTTTGTAGAGCGCCTGAATCACCCCCGGAGGGGTATCTCTGCGCTTTGGACGGAGCTGCTAGCGGGCTGATGAGAAATGTTAATACAGGGTGGACTTAAGAAGTTTCCTGAAGCGCAGATAGTCAGGACATTGCCTCAGGTGTGAGGGAAGATGGTTCCAGTACGGGGAGCGAGATAGGAAAAGGATTTCCCACCTAGTCTTGTTTTCCTAACCCTGGGGACTTGGAGAAGTGATTTGTTGCCTGACCTAAGAGTCCTAGAGGGGGCATAAGGCTTGAGTTTCCTGGAAATGTAGAAAGGGCCTTTATTATGCAGGGCTTTATAGACTGTGCAGCAGACCTTGAATTTGACACGCTTGCGGATTGGAAGCCAGTGAAGTTTGTGGAGCAGGGGAAGGGAAGGGGTTTTGAACGGAGAATTTGTGACGAGTCGTACAGTGGTATTCTGGACCACCTGCAACCTGCTGAGGGATGACTCATTCGCAGAGACCAGGAGAGCATTGCAGTAATCGAGACGGCTCATAACCATGGTCTGAATGAGAGTTTTTCGGGTATAGTCTGGCAGGAGAGGAAAGACTCGTCGTAGCAAGCCCAACACATAGAAGCAGGTGCTGGCAGTATGGGCAGCATGCTCCTTTAATGTTAAGGCACTATCTAGGCGAATGCCCAAGTTTTTGACTAGGGCTTTAGGGTTAGGAGGAGTGCCGAGAGCTGCCGGCCACCAATCTGGGGACCAAAGAAGAGGGGCGTCTCCAAAAAGCATTAACTCAGTTTTTCCTGCGTTGAGTTGGAGAAAATTACTTTTCATCCAGTCTGCAATAGCAGTCATTCCTTCAGAAAAGGTGGACAAAGCCGACGAGGAGGATTTGTTGAAGGAGAAGAGGAGCTGGGTGTCATCAGCATAAGAGATGGGCAGTAAGCCACGGGACCTGAGTAGGTTGGCCAAGGGGGCAATGTAGATGTTGAACAATGTAGGGCTCAAACATGAGCCCTGAGGGACGCCCTTGGTCAGTTCCATCGTCTTAGACCGAAAAGGTCCTAGATTGACGGTCTGAGTACGGGAGGACAGGAAGCTAGTCATCCACTGAAGGGCAGGTCCTCTAAGTCCAATCTCCTCCAGTCTCCTAAGCAAAATCTGGTGTGACACCGTGTCGAACGCGGCAGAGAGGTCCAACAGCACGAGAATAGTGGAGTTGCCACTGTCTAAGGTCATTCTGATGTTATCCGTGACATCCAGTAAGGCCGACTCCGTACTGTAATTGGGCCTAAAACCAGATTGAGAGAGGTCCAAACAGCCATTGTTTTCGACATGGGCGGATAGATGTTGATTGATATATTTTTCCAGGACTTTGCTTAGATGAGGTAATAGGGAAATGGGACGGAGATTGGAGAGTTCTTCCATAGGGGCCTTAGGATTTTTCCGGATAGGGATGACCTGTGCCGCCTTCCAAACCCGTGGAAGATGACCCTCTTTCATGGAAAGGTTAAGGATAGTGCCTACTGGTGAAGAGAGTTCGTTTGAAAGGGAGGAGGCTACTTTTGCTGGGATGACATCCAGGGGAGAGCCAGATTTAACCGAACGAAGTAAGGCGGCTGCCACCTCAGTTGACATAGGCGGAAAGCTTTCAAGCAGTTGTGGGGTAGCAAGAGCAGGTGGGGCGGGAGAGGGTGCAATTAATTGTTGGCTCCCGGGGGGAGCGATCTTATCATAGATAAGGTCAATTTTCTGTGAGAAGTATTGGGTGATGTCGTCACACAGGGCTTGAGAGGAGGTCTCAGGATTTTCGCAGGCCTTTGGACTGGTGAAGGATTTCAGTATCTGAAATAGGGTTTTAGGAGCGTTCTCTGCTTTGATTAACTGTTGAGCGATGAACGTTTTTCGTTGTCCTTTTATATTTTTGTGATAGGAGGAGAGAGCATTCTTAAAATTATCTTTGTCCCTCGATTCCTGGGACCTTCGCCAGCGTCTCTCCAGGTTTTTGCATTTTCATTTTTCAGCGCGCAGCTCGGGGAAATACCATGCTGATTGAGGGCGCCTGGCTGTATTTGAAAATGTTTTGAGGGGTGCTAGCAGGTCAATGGTCCTAGTAACCATCAAATTGAATCTGGCTAGTCCCTCCTCAATGTGGGAGGGTTTAGCTTCGGTTTCCCAGGTTGGTTAGAAAGCTGCCTGGAAGCTATCTGGGGAGATCTTATGCCATTGTCTGCGGACGCTGGGGGTGTTAGCGATGGAAGTAGCAGTCACGCTTGAGCCCTGAATAGTAAATTCAATGGACTCATGGTCTGAACAAGTCAGAGGTTGAGGGGGTTCACACCGGATACAGGAGGCGTTGGAAAAAATGATATCCAGTGTGTGACCGAGGAGTGCGTCGGGCCATCATTGAGCTTAGTAAGGCCTAGGAGTGCTGCAATAGCTCATAGAACAGCACAGTCTGAACTCAACAGTATTAGTCTTCTTGATGTCATTGAAGATGGGGTACGTACAAGTTGAAGTGCAACTCCAATGGAACTAACGGATGCAGACACTGTCTGCGTTCTGACTCTTGCCAGAGTCGGTGATGGTGCAGGTGTAGCTGAGTTTTGTGGATCATCATTTAAAGCATACTTCACAATTGCTAACTGCATAGCAGTGCAGAATGATTGATGCAATCTTATTGGTCGAATCATCTTTCTCATGTTGAAAAATACTATCAGTGGTTATTCCAGTGGAATATCAGAGCAAATTGTTTCAAAACAGTTCAAGCACCAACAAATGGTCTCTCTTGGGGAGCTTGGAACATGCAAAAAGCCATGGTCCAATGTGCACCTATTATATTCAGTACATCTCCTCTGAAGCAGAATGCCATATTTACAACATTGTTTTTCAGTGAGGTAGCTGTAATTTCCATTCATGTTGGCATTCAAGCTGGCTTTATTTCTTCACTAGAAGAAAAATGATAATTGCGTAACCAGCTATCAACAGAGTAGTTAAAATGTCACCAAACAGGCTTGGCATTACTTCAAAAATAGCTTTAAAGCCAGCAAATATGCCAGATCCAATGCTTTTAAAAACTACAATTATACCTGTTGTGTTTGATGAATGAAAGATGGTGTGAAATAAGGCAGGAAAATGGGTTGGAAATTGTGTCTGCAGAAGTTTTTAAACTTCTGATGCAAACTGGACTGAATTCTAAGTAGGGGTGGGTGGATGTCACGGAGTTTCACTTCACGGAATTCCAGTGCCACCTAAAAATTCTGCATGATTCTGTGGAGTTACGCGAGCTGCAGAATTCGGGACATCGTGCTGATTGTCAGCGCTGGGAGGTTGTCCAGCACTGTAAAATCAGCATGAACAACACTATGCGGCATGCCAGGGTGCGCTGCTTCTTTCTGCCGCTGGAGTAGATTTTCTACTCGAATGGCAGCTTTCTCAATGCAAGCAGCAGCTTTCTCAATTCTAACGGTAGTGTCTTGTTGCGACCGCCCGCGTTGAGAAATCTCGGCAGGAGGCGTTCTAGCGCTTGATTTTCTCGTACGCACTCGAGAAAAAACTCTGCCACGTGGCAGTTGGCTGATTTTTTTTTACTGGAACGCCATGCTTCAAGTGTAGCGCAGAGTGGACAGAACTCCGGCAACTGCGCTGGAGGAGCGGTATTTATCGCCTTCCCCTATTCCCAAGGCAAACGTTCCTGCCACAGAGGTTAATGGTAGACATCTCTTCTTGCATTATCACATATCATACCACACAATATCACAGCAAGCTTATTTAACTTATCAAAATGCATATTTGTGATGTCTTTTTTCAGGCATTGAAGACTTCCAAACAACTTCAGCGGAAGAGGATACAGTGTAACACCACATCATTGTAATGTTCTTTGAGTGGTTAGAAAAAATCTGAAACTGGGAGCTATCCCACAACAGCTTTCATCTGACCAAGTGTATGATAGAAGGGATGAATGGAGCAGGAGGTGCAAGTAATTTACAAGAAAAACAAGGTTTCAAAGGGTTACAACCCTGTGCAGAATGATGGAATCACAAAGGAGTGAACGTCCTAGCAGATTAGTGCATACTGATTGACTTGTGAATGCTGGTCATTGGTCAAGCAATGAAATTCAACTAGAAACCTCCATTGATGATAAAGGAATGCATTGTGTATTTTTTCACGCAAACCTAGAGATATATGTTTCTGATAATCATAAAACAAAAGATAGTGATTGGCAAGGAGATTTCTCCATAGGGGAGCCAAAAAATATGTGGGCCTTCTGCCACAGAAAAAGGGGTACTGTCTATTTCCTTTATTCTCAAGAGGGTGGACGATGCTAGTTTTTTAACCACCATTGCCTTTCTTGAGACCAAATCATTAGGGTCAAATATGGCACTTTTATTAATGAGCTGTCAAGGCCCTTTATTAGCTTTCAAGGTTTGTAATGCCCAATTAATTGAATTGTGTTATTGCTCTCATTTGAGCCTGTCCTTGATGAAAAAGGATTAGATTTTCTTTTAGAAGATTTATAGCTGAGGAAAGTATAGTTGAAGTTGTGTACACACGTTGCGAGAGTGTCTGTAAATCATTATCTCTAACTTTAAACATGGGCTGCATTGTTTCTATATCAGGTTCTCTAATTCTTTCTGCCACGTCTCCTTCTGAAAATGCATGCTCTTCTTCAATAATGGTGTATTTTGGGGTGGACAAAACTTTTTTTCACAAGAAGTGGACGCAGAAGGAAATCATTAACATCCATGTCCTCTTTAATCTTGGGCAGGTGTTCTTTCACAGCACTTAAATTGGATTGAGCCAGCCATCGCTATGTGTGGTCACTGTCAAAGGGAAATACATGTTATTCGAGGGTTTGGTCTGTTTTCTAAGGGAGCAGAAGTTTTAGAAAGCAATATGTTCAAACAAATGCTAATATTCATTGACCACAGTCCAATTCCATCTCACTTAAATGCAATTAAAATATGTTTCTTTCTGCAACATGTTATTCAGGTCAGAATCAGTAATTCTTCCCATTGTCAACCTGGTAATTGCACCAAATTAACTTTTGAAATGGAAGGTGTCATTAGGCCAGGGGGCGCTAGGTGGCGCACATCCAAGATGGCCGCACACCTGTGAGGCTCGGGAAGCTTGGTGATCCTATCCACCAATTATCCTTCCTTCTACCGCCAATTTAACGCTATGCCACTGGGTACAAGCTCCTTACACCTGTGGGAACACCCGTGCAAAAAATCGCGGTTCTCCTAGCCTCGGAGACCGTCCGGAACGACTCCCTGCACTTTGCCGCTCTGCGGGAGCATTACGCCGGAAGACCCGAGCGGCCGCCACTGCCACCCGAGTCTCGGGGATTCCATGTGGCTACAGGCCTCGCTTCACCAAGTCCGATCCCTGCATGGTGGCACATGTGAGGAGAGACTCCCTGTCGCTCCCTCCCACTTCGGGGCTGCCGCTGTACTAAACGGGGACTCACCGCTGCATGTGTGAGAGCGACGTGGCGGAGGACTGCTGGATGCCGGTGAGAGCACGCCATTTCTTCACTTTTTCCCTCTGTCTCGCGCCCTGCTACCGGCGTTAACTCGGATGCCCTCTCCGAGGTGGATGCTACTTGCTGTGCCTCCTGGGACCCCAGTGCATCGGCGCAGCTCTTCTACTCTTGGGGACCACCTAAAACGTTCACCCAGGCCGTGAGACAGCTGCTGAGACGCGCGCTGTCGGCTCCACCCGGCTGCTGCTGCCATTACTGCCCGGGGATTTTCACACCGTTGCGGACCCTGACGGCGCCGGGACCGCTATTTCTCCACTCTCGCAGGCACCGACTACCACC
>CAWUFW010023403.1:2500-76523 GCA_963921515.1 Calotriton arnoldi
GATATATGTATATATATAGATAGATAGATAGATAGAGATAGATATAGATAGATATATAGATATAATGAATGTCAGTGTTTTTCTATTTAAAACTTTACGCTGTCACTGATATTTTTAAGCTCACTATAACATTGCTTTAACCTTTGTTTTTTTCTGTGAATTGGGTCACTTTGCTTCATTTTACTTTGTTTACATAAAGAGGTGGAAGTAGAGGGAGCAGGCAGTATATCTGGCCTGATACTGGTAATGGTTATTAAGCCGCTTACACTGTTAGACCAATGGACATCCCATGCATTGGAGTGGCTCTTAGTTTGAAAAGCGCTGCATGGTAAGGTAGGAATGGGTGGGTTGGGGGTTATGTTACTGTTTGTTAATCGTCCAGTATGCTTGAAGACACACTTGAGAGTAGACAACAGTCCCATGGCAAGGGAGCACAGGTGTGAATGAAAAGAAAGGTACATAATGCAAAGACACATGCCTTGACTCTCATGACATCGACATTAATGAGAATTAGTCTCAAATACAGAATTGTTACACCATAAAACTGACCTGGTGTTTCAACAGGAAACTCGCTTGACTGGCACAAACTGCCATTTCCTAGGAGAGGGAAATAGAGGATGCTCGGCCACTCCAGGTTTACAATAGCTCTGGCGGGGGGGGGGTGTATGTTGTATATTGCTGGTGAATGTCTGCAGAAAGATACTTTACAAATGTTAACACAGTTGATGGTTGACCTAACGCAGGCATTGACAGTGTTGGGAGGGGACTTCAAAGTGATGGTACACTTCCGTCTGGACAGAGTTAGCACCAGACAGATACTCCTACTCAACCTTAATAATACTATGCTGTATCTATAAGTAGCAGGCAGACACAAAGTCACAATAAGAGGTATGATAATCTCAGGAGAAGTTGGGCAACGACGAAAGAAGGCGCAACAGACAGTAGAGCTAAAATGGGAACTCTAGCAGATAGGAACAGATCCTGCTTTATAGCCTAAAAAAGAAAAGGCACGCTTTAGAGTGCCAAAAAGGAGGAATATCAGAATATATTAACTAATGATGTCAAATGAATATACATGGTCAGGCAGAAACATCTGTATGAAGCAGGTGATAAGGCAGGGAAACTGCTGGCCTGAGTTACAAACCTCCGATGCCCATAAGGCAACAGGGCCCATGAGAAAGCAGAAGCATTTGCAGAGTACATAGAATCCTTTCACCAGCCCGAGTACACACTTCGTCCATTAGATCAAGAAAGTTTTATTTGAGACTGCCCCATACAACAACTAACGAGGACTCAAAGTATTTCAGTAGAGCAGGAATTCACAAAGTAAAAGACAGGATATGCACTCACACAGCTGCAGACTGGGAAAACCTCTGTGCCAAATGGTCTGCCTGTAGAATTCTTTAAAAAGATCGCAAATAAGGAGATTAAGCCACCTCTTGACATGTACATGCAGGCATTCTGCTCCAGGAAAATAGCGGTGGATCTAAGGACTGCAACGATTCATTGACCCACAAGGAAGGGAAGCCCAAGGACTGATGTTTGCCATATTGACCAATCTCACTGCCTAACGCAGACATGAGAAACGGACCAAAGTATTGGCGAATAGACTACAGACTGTAATTACTGACTTAATTAACATGGCCCAAACTGGATTCATGCCACATGCGTTCACCAATTGAATCTTAGTCACCTATATAATAATGTGGCCTTGGAAGAATGAATAATGGTAGCATGGCTAGACATGAATAAGGCATTAAACTCCATAGAATGACTGTTACTCCTTTCGATTCTTAAAAAATAAGGCTAGGGCCTAGATTTATCACCTGGATACAACTTCTCTATACTGAATCCATGGCAAGAGTAAGACTTAATGGAATGCTTTTGCAGACATTTTCCAAATAGGTACACAACAGGGCTGCCCCCTGTTATTTTCCCTTGCCATTGAACCAATGGCCGAGTGGGTATGGTTCAATGCACAAATATGGGGGTAGTCCTGGGAGGAGTGATGAAAAGAGCGCCTCTACGCTGATAATAGATTGCGTTATCTAGCCGATCTGAGGCAGCACTTCATAGACTAAGAGCAGTATTTGACATGAAGCCGAAATACACCATGCTAAGCATCATTTGGGAAAAATCGTTACTGTATCCAGTGGAAGGAAGGCAGCTAGGGGAGAGACTGCTAATGCCATTGAGGGTGGAGACATATCATTTAAAAGTACCTGGGTCTGTGGGTTTCTATAGACGAAAAGCACACTATGAAGACAACTTAAGCCCATTGATACACAAGTTAGAGACAAGAATAGCACACTTGCACCCTCTACCGATCAAAATCCTTGGTAGAGAGGCAATATTGAAGATGTTGGCATTGCCAACAATCACGAGTACACTAAAAAATACCCCTTTGGGAATATCAAGCCTCTTCTTCACCAGGATGGATCAATTGCTGAGGACACTGCTATGGTTGGGGGCACAGCGCTGAGCACTCTGCAACTCTTTTCATATGAAGGGGGAATAGCACTGCCAAATGTTCAGAAATATTATGAAGCAGCACAGGTCTGCATAGATAATGCTCCCCATTGGAGGAACTAGTATACAGGCTGGACAGATCTATGCTCGGTGTGAGGGGGTATATGCATGCTCTATATGAGTGAAATCCGGAAGGCGTGCTCCCCACGGCCACAAACACTGTAATCCACATGTGGCACACACTAACTGGGTCGGGAAATGGGGTGGGATAAGAGATTAACTCCCAAGAATCCTCTGTGGTTGAGAACATGCTTACAGGCAGTGATGAACCAATTGAAGTTAAAGCAACGGGCAGTATTGGCATTTCCTCTTTAGAAGATATATGGAATGCAAATGGGATAGTTTATATTGAGCACCTACAGAAAGAGTACATGATGGCTCAATTTCAAACATTTAAATACCTACAGTTAAAACCTTCCCTGGCCGGCTGTGGTCTTCGGGAGTACGTGGGTTGCCCTAAAGAGGAGATTCCTTCTATGGATCTTGGCTGCTCCAGTGAAATTAAGTTCTAACTATTTATGACTAGTGGTCCTGGGCCAACGCTCCATTTTGGGGGTCTCTCTCTCAAGGCCTGTTATGAAGCCTTCATCCACAAGAGGGCACCCAATCAGTTTGATTGAAATAGACATAGGACTTTCTTTCTAGCCCATGCACAGAAAGATAAGGAGGACTCTGTGCAACTTGCCATTGCATTAAAAGAAAGGTAGGACTATTCACTTTGATATATCTAAGGAGGGACCATCTTGTAATGATGTCGCTTCATTGCTAATCATAGACCTGGCTTTTTCTTTGAACCTTTTGCAATCTCCCTGATCCATTGAAACACAAGTAGGTCAATGCTAACTTGCCTATTCTATGACTGAATAGATCTCATAATTTGAAACAGGACAACGGATACCTCAAGACATTTAATGATATTTTGACTTGTTGACCAACAACTCTATTTATACAGAAATAGGGTTGGCTATCCTATAAGAGTCCTTTGAAAACAAGCAAATTCCATTCCATTCCATTTTCCAACTTAGAATTCTACGCATCTCACACCGTTTCTTCCATTTCCACCATGGCTCCAAATAACTCTTGCACCAACGATAGCCTGCTGTCATGGGTCGGTTTTAATGCATTTAATATTGTTTACCCCCAACCTATTTAAAAACACTGCTAAGAACTTTAAACAATCTACTCAAACAACACCCCAAAACGCTTGCCTCTGATGGCTACTTTTGCACCTTAAAAGGTGTTGTGGTTAACGACCTAATCTTCTTCACTAACAAAAGAGCGCAATGGAAGCTCAGGAGGAAGTTAGTGAAGGGGGGCTTAGCGTTGCCTGACCTGTTGCTTTACTCATGGGCATTTATGTTAAAAAATAGTAGGATGTTATTTGGTATACCTGCAGACACTGAGATAGGAAGAATGTATAGGGAGATGCTGAAGAAACAGAGAAATGCAGAGAGTGGGTTTTTGTTTAAATTTGCTGATCCGAAATATTTCAAGAAGGTTAGGTTGAAGGTTTTAAAGGACTTGGCAGAAACATGGTATAAAATTAGAAGGGCTTTAAAAATTCCATATTTTAGTCAGCTGGCTCCAATTTGAGATGCACCAGGGTCCCCACTTTGGACAAAAGATCTATTGGCCCGTCCCTTAAAAGAAAGGGGTTTATTGAATTGGAAGCAGTTATTTCCAGAAGGGCAGTTAATGTCATGGGGGCAGTGTGAAGAGGAGTGGGGACTCAGTTGCTCCAGATTTAAATACCTCCAGATTCACAGTTGGTATGTGGTATCCGGCGATTTGATAGGTACTTCTAATGAACTGGAGGAGAAGCTTCTTTCTAACTGTACCTTCAAGAAAGAAATTGCACTGTGGTACTGGCTAATACTTGAGATGGAGGATGGTCCTTTCATGTTACCAGAGAGCCTGTGGGGAAGGTGCTTGCCGGAGATTGCGACAGAAGACCAATGGCAAGTAACAATGTCTATGCTTTATAAAATAGTGAAACCTGCGTATTTAAGGAAGAACCACTTTTTTACTATGCATATGGCCTACTGGACTCCACGAAGACTTTCAAAATTCGGATCAAGTGGAGTGGTGTTGTGTCCCAAGTGCGTAAGCCCGAATGAAGATGATCTGCATATGTTTCTGCAATGTCCGAAGATTCAGACTTTCTGGGAGGCCGTGAGTAGTTGTCTATCAAGGGTTCTAGGCTTACAGATAAAGGTAAGCCCTGAGATGGTCATATGTGGAAGATTAGAGCTGCATGGTAAGGATATGAGCGATAAAGCGAAGCTTGTATTCTATGCAGTATTGCTGGCCCGAAGAGAGATATGTAAACTTTGGGTCTCCCCTGTTAGCCCTACAGAGGGTGGTTGGTTACAATCAATGACATTTGCTGCTAAGATGGATATTTCGGATCAGACTAAAAAGAGATATAACTTTTGGAAGTTTTTTTTAACACATTATGGTCAAGGGTTGGGTGTGTAAGCTTTAAGAGTCCAATGATTAAGTCTTCATCTGCTTCGGCTAGCGAAAATCTTCTCTGTTTATACAGGAAGACTAGGGAAACGGAATGACTGTGCGGCTGGGAGAGGAGGTCCTCCAGGGGCAAGAGGTGCGATGGTTATGGGAGGGCCTCCATTTCTAAAGCTTTACATCTATCCTCCTGTATCCAGCAAATGAAGTTGAAAACCCAGGGCGGTATCGTAAGCAGAAGGGTGGCAAGAAGGCGAATGAGGACAAAAAAAAAGAGCGCAATGGAGAAGAGTCTTAACTTCCATGCTCCAATCCAAACCAATGAGGGAAACTCCTCATGTTTTTCAAATAACCATTATAGCCTCACTGGACTTCAATGCAGATCTTGCAATATCCATATACGACAATGGGAACATCCTTACACAAGCCATCGAACCGAAATCAAGAACAGTTTGCCAAAGTCTTTATGAGGATTAAAAAAATTTTGGCTAACACTGTACCATGTACTCTACCAAATCAAAGTGAAACTCCACGCCTCATCTACCATCTCTAAAAACCTCCTCCACCTCTTCCTCACTTACTCTGACTCTGCATGGCCAGTCGCCTTTCAGTATCACAATTAAAGACTTCCCGAATACCAATGTGTGGGACTTGCCTTCTCCCTCTACTCACATAACATTGAAAACACAATGCTCACCCCCCTAAAGCATTCAACAACAACAATCTGGGGGACTTCAGGTCTACTAACCACCTTCTGTCTACATCACTTCACCCCAATGGGTGCCCCACTCATCCACCTCCCTCCTCAACCCACGGGCTTCAACTGCCCTACGACACAAGAGGCCTATCGATGAAACTAATCTGACACCTTTTCCTACCCCTCCTCTACTCTCCACCTCCAGTACACCATCTACTAGCCCGCAACTTATCCGTCTCCTTCCCTACTACTTACCTCCTTACCTATGAGGAATCTACACTGCCTACCACTACTCCTTCCTCTGAAGGATCTCATTTACTATCTACCCCTAGACCATCCACCCATACTTTAAACCCTCCCTCTATTGAGTAAAAGTTGGCAGACCTCAAGCATGATCTTCAACTAGTTAAAGATGGCCTTCAGAACCATTTTACAGTTCTCTATGAATATGTAGAAGCTTTGGAATCTCAATATGACATCTGAGATTAATCAACCCAGCCTTCCCGCAATGGTTGAACACCACCGGAGTTAAACTTTGTGCAGGGAAAACCCATTGAGTCTGGAAATCATGGCCACATCTTAATCACAGCTCCAGGCCCCATAGGATTACTGACCATTTCTCTGATGCTGACATTCACTCCCTTCTACTACCTTAAAAATGCATCTCGTAGTGACTCATCACCGCACCAATCAATATCCAAACTATTCCCTCCAACCCGTTTAGAGAATCCTGTGTCAATCCCAGAACTATGAACAAGTATAATTTATTATCTGTCTCCATATCACATCTAGAAGCCGTAGTAACTAAATCTCACTTCAAATCGATGCTTCTTAACTGCAGGTCAGCGGTAAGGCCTGCAGCTGATAATGCTGACCTCATACTTACGCAAGAACTGGTCCTCCTGATCTTAATTGAAACTTGGCTCAATGACACCTCCTCACCAATTTTGGACATTTTAGTTCCCCTGAATATGACATCATCTGACTGGATAGACCTGTTAAATTTGGGGGTGGCATAGCATGCATCTTTTGTTCCATTCTCACTCTGAGACACACACAAACTGCTCAGATGTCTACTTGTGAACACCTGGGCATCGAAATCTGGAACAATGACAAGATAGTTTGTACACTCCACACAACCTATCACACCCAGGTGATAATCTTCTTTTTATCAAATGAATACTGGAGACCATATCCTCTAGCTCTGACCAACACCCTAACCATATCCTCCTTGGTGATGTCAACTTACACTGGAACAATGCAAATGATCCAGTACTTTCAAGGCTTTCCTCTTCAACCTAAACTTCACCCAGTCCTGCAAAGGACCTACCCACAACAAGGGCACCACCCTGGATCTAATCATAGCTAAAGATAATGTTATACAACTAGATGGCATATCACCTTGTGACTGGTCAGATCACTACCTAATATCTTTTCTCATCTTGGAAAGGGAGCTGATTAGACAGGGACAACCTCGTAAGACCAAACAATGGTCTGGAGATCTGATGAACATCAACATAAATAATCTAACCATCATTAGTATTAACCTACTTCCTCCACCCCTAATATGACAAATCTGAATGACCTTACTGAACATTACATCCACTCTATGCCGGATATGTTCGACTCAATTGCCCCAAAGCAACCCAAAAGGATTTGCAGGAAACAGTCCAATCCCTGGTTCAATTGCTCCCTTAATGAGGAACGATGCAAACTAAGGCTGGGGGAGAGATCATGGAGAAACTCTCCTTCCATAACAAACATCAAGCAGTTGAGCATGACAAGAAGTGCATATAACAAACACATCCGTTGTGCCAAAGCCGATCACTTTAAGTCACAGCTTGACAGCGCCAAAAACAGACCGAATTTTGTTTTCGAAATCATCAAACAACAAGCTAACCAGTGGCGGCTCGCACAGGTATCGCTGCGGGACGGTGAGGCGGGGCGGGGCTGGGTGGGGGGGTAGTGGAGTGTGACATACGACGGGAACGTTTAGAGTAAATAAATAAATAAACAAAAGCACTTACCTTGGGCTCGCAGCATCGCCGAGTTTTGCTGAGGACTGTGTGGCATATTGTTTATCAATCATATTTTCTGGTGTGTTTGTGTCTTTGATTAGTGGCTGTTACCCCCTTACATTTTTTTTGCCATGTGGGCTTGTTGTGCAATACCCAGTGCAGTGTCCTTCAAGATGGGGCCAGGCCTTCTCAGTAGTTGGCACATTGCTGTCCTGTTGATGGTTCTTCCTTCACTTCCTGAGGGGATGGCTCACCCTACTTTCCCCCTGCCAGGTGTTTGTTCTGGATTGAAATGCATCTGCCTCTGCGCTAGAGGCCTCATTTATGAGGTTTTGACGTAAGACACGCCGCAAGGAATCTTGCTGTGCTGCCCTACGTCAAAAGAAAAGGGCAGGAATGCGCTGTATCTATAAGATATGCGCCGGTGCACAATGGGCTGCCGTGCGCCAACACAGGAACCCTTGCACCATGGTGTAAGGGTCCCTGCGTTGTGGGGCTGATTGATTTTGTGCAGGAAGGGATACCTTCCTGCACAAAATCAATCAATTCAGGCAATTTCCTCTTTCTATGTGTGCTTCCGAATGCAGCGCACATAGAAAAAGGAAAAAACGAGGAGAAATTAAAAATTTCTCCTCGTTGCGCCTCCCTAACTCCACCCCTGGGCTGGTGTTAGATTCTGACACATTCTCAGGTTTGCAATTTCTCGTAAACCTGGGAATGCGTCAGATTTCATGGGTGTTGTGTGGGAACACCCACAGCAACACCCATGGAACGCCCCTTTCATGCAGTGTTCTGCGTGAAAGGGGAACATATTTACAAGGCCATGAAAAGCCACGTACAGTGGCTTTACGTGGCCTTGTAAATATTGTGTAACATTGCGCCACCGAAACATCAAAAAAGTGACGTTCCGGTGCCGCAACGGGTCTCATAAATGAGGCCCTGTGTGTTTAAGCCTTCTTGTAATCTGAAAAGGCCTACTTGGGATCCCCAATTTTAACATTCTATGCTTTCAGGTGACTGCTCAGTGCTCAATTTGCTTGCCGTAGTTGGTCCTCTGGGGACTTTGCATTTGGAAATATCAAAGGCTGTAATCTCTGATTCTAGCCAGAATTCCTGCTCTATCATTCCGTAATTATGAGTTTTGGTCTCCATCTGGGGAATAACCACATGGAGCCTGGAAAAACCTGTCCTTTTCTTGTGGTTATTCCTGAATTCAAAAGACACATCAACTGCCATTTTCCATCTGCTCAGAGCAGGAGGAATATGTCTACTCAGTGAGAGGGCTGGTGGGAGCACCAGTGGGACGTAGTGGGCCAGGTTTAAAACTGTCCAGGGCAGGGTAGGGTTAGGCCAGGGGGAAGCACAGCATGCTCCCAATGTGGCGCTGCAGTGGTTGGTCAGGGGCCGGGCTGTGCTCCCTACTACTACCCCTGTCAGTGCAGTGGTTTCACCGTGGGCTGATTTACACCATGTGTATCTGAGTCCAATGCCTAAGGGCACGGTAGACTAGGCTACTTTTAATGACCTAGGACAGTAGCCCCACAGAGTTAACACTTCAGGGGGCTTCTTGCAGCTGGCAATGAATGCTTAGAAGTGAAAAAATGTCCATCATTCCTCATGTCTGGAAGAGGATCTGTATATATGTAACATAAAGCCAAAAACATTAACATTGCCTGTCTTTTTATTCCTGTGATCAGTTAAAGTCAATGTTTTCCATTTATTTTAAGCACCAAAACCCCTAGGGGTAGTTTTTCCCTCCAAAAATTGTAAAACAATAGCATAACAATCTGCATCTTTTGTCATTAATCTTGATATTGAGTTGTGCACTGGCAGCATAGGTATGGCACACCAAGTGGATGTTAAATAAAATAACGAATTAAAGATGGAATAAAGGGGGCGTTTTTCACCAATAGAGTTGTCTATGATGTCACTCAGAACCTTGAGACGAAAAACATACATTATTCACTTTTTACCCATGTATAATTTTATGTTATATATTGCCCCCAAAATCAACCGGCCCTTCTTTCAACTGCTAAACATGGACAGAGGAGTAGTTGGGAGCCATCCTTAACATAGCTTTTCCTTCCTGTGTTAAAGCAAAAATAAGTAAATACAAATAACTGGTTTCCAGCCACCCAACTCACCACCGTCAGTGTCATCCCAAACCCTTCCTTCCTGAAGCTGTACCTTCTGCCTCCATCAGAGCAAAGACACAGCGCTGTGCTTACATGCTCTCAGAGTAGGCTCAAATTTCTTTATGATGTAGCAGCACTGGGTAACAACTTTTATTACCCACGGTTGGTATGTCATAGAAGTGAGTAACTATAATTAAAATCTAGTGTTAACACTTGTGGCTTTCAGTGAGAGCCTTCTAGTAATATATAGTAATATAGATAGGAACAGTGAATAATGTATGTTTTTCACCTAGAGGGGTTCTGAGTGACATCAAATAGACATCAAGAGTACACCTTGAGTTGTCTATGATGTCACTGAGAACTCAAAAGTGAAAAATATCCCTATTATTTACTTTTTACCCATCTATAATGTTTATGTTATATATAGCCTGAAAAACGCCTGCCCTGATTTCAACTGATATAAGGAGGAGTAAAAGGGGAGCTATACATAACATGGACTGTCTTCCCTGCCCCAAATGTAAAACAAAAAAATACCTCACCTCCTGCTGCCCACCTTCCCCACTATCTGTACTTTCCCTTCCCTCCCCTCCCCTCCATAAGCCTGCTCTCCTGCACTGTTCTAACATGTGAAGGGGTTATTTTTCATATTAAATGTTTTGCATTCATATCAACATTAACATGATATTAACTGTGTATTACTCACATTTAGATTGACCATAGGCCTGCATTTTAAAGTGGCTAATGTTTAGTTGTCATCTTGTTTCATACCATATGTGTATTTCTTTATTTCTAGGAGAAGCTGACTTCACATTTGCGAATTAGATGTGTCCTTGTTTTCATTCTCATGTGAATTGCTTTTCTTTAAGTTATAACTGTAGAATGTTTTAATTAATTTTAACGAGTGCACCTAAAGAGTACAGGCTGTCCAATGGATCTTGGTATTTTGCAGATAACTGTAAGTTTGAGGGACATTTAAGAAAGCCTCATTGTTAATGATGCAGAGAACACAATGAGATTAGAATATTTCTGTGACTAGCCTCAGTTGTGGATTTTGATTAATCAGATAGCGCTTTATGGGTCTTGAATCTCCATGAAGAAAAGCCCTACAACAAAATTGGTAGCAGAGGATGATTTACCCCTGAGGCTTAGAGAATTTAAAATTTAAAACAAATTTTCCCAGATCCAATCTTCATTCCAGAGCTTCCATTATCCCATTCAGAGTATTGACGGTGTTCCAGCATCCCTGAAAATAGTTGCAGTATCCTTGGAGTGTGAATATAAGTAGCGTTATATGTTTTTGATCATCAGTTGTTGAGAGTTGCAGTGATTGCAGTTTTTGATGATTTGCAATGTTTTGAGTTGTGGTGTCAACTTTAGGTCCAAAAGGGCTCAGAGTTGAAGGTAAGAATTGAAGTGCTTTTCATGTATATTGCATACATGTGTTAATGAACGCTGATGACATGGTCATTTTCGACCTCACCCCGTTGGGCTTACAGAGAAACATAGACGCACTTACTAAATATACAGAAACGAACTACCTAAAGGTGAATATCTCTAAAACAAAGGTAGTTCCATTTAGGGGTTGGAAACATCACACTCGTTACAAATGGAAACTAGATGGCACTACAATCGATGTGGCAAAAGCCTATACCTATCTCGGGCGAGTCTTTTCACAAACCTTAGAAGTTCATTCTTACCATCATCAGATGAACCAAAAGTAGCACACGTAAATGCCTTAAGGAAATGGTACACACACTCGGGCCAGAGGCATTTTCAATCTCTTTTAGAAAATTATAGGGCAAAAATTGCACCAACCATAACCTATGCCACAGAGTACATCCCCTTAGCCAGATGGACGGTTCTGAATATCAGCGAAGGTAAACTTTTACGTAAATTAATGTTCTAAGTCAAGCTGTTCCAGTACAGATCCTTCGCCTAGAATTTGCAATCGTAAGTGCATTCTCAATAGCTTTAGCCAACATAATCAGATGGGTTTTCAAACCCACGCAGAAGAAGGCTCTTTAAGGGATTTACTGAAAAACAAAACTTTCAAACCAGGGGAAAAAACATGATACATTTCCAACAAATCTTAAGACCTCTTTACAAAATTTTCAGTGTACCGAATCCATTCTTCAATCCTGGTCTCCAGCACACTTGAAGCATTTTCTGAAAAATGTGACTCCCCGATAAAGCTTCGAGCTTGACAAGGCATATTGCTTTCAATTATCTTATTATAAATCTATCACTTCTACTATTGAGTTTAAGCACCCTCAACATTATGTAAGTTTTACCTTGGAACATAATCAGGAGATGTATTACCATGCTGCGTTTAGGTTTACTTCCTTTAAAGGCTTATACAAGAAGTTGGTATAACCTTGACGAAGATAGTGGGGTATGCAACAAATGCAATCACGGAACCCATGACTTAACACATATCTTATGGATATGTTCTAATAAGGAGGTAGAAGAGGCTAGAAACCGTTTTACAAAACCTATTGTTTTTAGATATAACCTCTCCTCCTCCACTGACCTGACCGCTTTTTTATAAATATCCACAAAGTGTATTTGTTTATTATAATGAGATTCTTGCAATATTTAAAAAGATTTTATAGAAGAATGTTATGTATAGTTTGGGAATTATGTGCAATTGTTGATCTCGTAAGAGATCTATATCAATAAAATTTAAGTGAAATTCATGTGTATTGCTTGCTGCAAAGAGTTGAAGTCTGGTCATCAGATTCATCGTAATCCAAAATTCCAGGATACATAGCGTTATATTAGGAGGTTTTCGACTTGTCTGTTGAGTTTGAGATGTTGGTTCATGAGGTGCCATTGGTCACACCAAGATAGAAAATTATTAAACTTCTATTATGAACTTGTACTAATTTAGATTGGTTACTAGTTGCACTAGTCTGAGTGTGTTCAAGCTGGGCGATAATTTACTTTGTGTGTTTGATAATAACAAGAGTGTACTATTCCCTATTACCCTAGAGAAACTATAGTTTCTAGATTTCTTAAGTGGAACAGGAAAGAGGTATTTTTTCTATTGATATTTTATCTTACGGAAAGCTGATCAAATTGAAGTGAGGGCCGCTGTGAGGTGCTGCAAGTTACGTCATATGGTGCCGTTTTAGGATTGGTTGTTTAGCATGTGTGCTGTGCTGGGATTGGTTGTTATGTCATTAGGTGGTGCTCTGCGAGTAGGCAGTTCAGTGATGCAGCACCTAGATTAGATGTTTGTGTTGCAGAGTATTGCATTGTGATTTGTTGGAAACTGATGGTTATTTCAATTTTGGAAGATCTATGTTGAGAAATGATGTGAGAATACCTATCCATGAGGGTGGGAAGGCTCCTCGAGAGGTCCTACCCACATACTGCATGACTACCAAGTTCGGTTTACATGTATTGGAATCAAGCAGTGGAATAAGATATCAACAAATACAGGGTGCTTGCAATTTCCTCTACATGGCACATTCAATCTAAGGATAACTGAGAACTTAAGGCGAGTATTGTACAAAATGAATCCTCTGACAACACTAGCTCAATATGAAGCCTTGAATGCATGGGAATGTGCTACCCCACAGTAAGAGAAGGAAAAATATAAAACCCCAAAATATGGTCCATAATTGTATGAAGGCAGAGTGGATGGTAGAGCAGCAGGGGTGTAGAGCGAATGTGATTGAGGAATTGAGGATGTCAGAACAGAATGGTTTGTATGATACAAAAGGGAAAAGAAATTAATGACATCATGAAAGAGAGAGGTGAGGGAGAAAGGCAGAGGAATGAGAGCAACAGTGACATTGATGATGAATTTCTGGATGATTTGCTATCTTCCCGACCACCTCCATATAGTGTTGTTCATCATTCTCCAGGAAACCAACAGCTGTTAGTGGGAACTGTAGGAGGAGGAATAAGCATGGTTGCAGTTGCAAGCACCACTGTTGATCAGAGTTCCCCAAAGGGGCATTTCTCATGTGTCACCCCAGATCCATTATTAAGAGCCACTAGTACCACTGTTATTACCACTCCAGGTGCATCTGTGCTCACCACAACCCCTAGTACATCTGATACTGGGTTTTCACTAGATTTGGGAGCCTGACCTCATACCCTCTATAAATCTGCCCGTTGTTGGTGCTGGGGCAAATCAAGAATCGCAAATTCAAGAAAAGGAAACATCTCCATGAGAATTGGATGTTTTAAGATTAAAGGCAGAATTTGTGGAGCTTACAAAGGGGAAATGTCAGCTAGGATTCGCAGATGGGTACAATTAAGTTCTTGAGTAGGGAAGCTGCAAGATGTGCCTATGAGGCTTATGAAAGATTTGAAGAGCTAGCTACAGATTTTGATGAGGATACTTTAAAGAACATAAGGACATCAGTTTAAAATTACATGGCAGGGAACTAGTAGGGTGCATCCAAAAATAGGGGAACACTCAATTTAAGGGCTAATGGTCCAGTTGTGGGAGAATCAAGACTAATGGTATACTCAGGTGCATAGATTTGTAAAGATTTCTAAAGTGCTTTGGGAGGACTTGAATGCTTTCTTCGACATTGTGGTCCCGAAAGATTTGTGGGTAGAATGCCAGGTGGCTGCAGAATGGCCAAATGTTACACCCCAGAGAGATGCTAGAACGAACACGCTACCTCCCACTGTTATGGATAAATATAACCAGGTGATTGCTCATTTACAAATGAAGGTCCACAGAAAGAGGTCGATTGGCTCAAGATAACCAGAATTACCCAAGAGTCCAAAGAGTCTGTGCATGCTTATTATGGGAGATTGATACAAGTTTTCAGTGAAGTATACAAAAAGTAATGGATGGAATGCTTGAATTAATCTCAGCCACTGGCAATTACACAGGAAGTTTTAAGACAGCATAGTGGGATTACAAATCCAGAAAGGGTAAATCTTAGTGGACTCCTGTCTCTGTTAGATCTTGGTTTGCTCCCAGAAATTAGCTCCCAAATGCATCAAAATGTGATTTGTTGGCACCCGAAGCCTTTGGATGAAATATTGCACTATGGCAAATATTGCAATGATTACTTGAAGGTAAAACAGAAAAAGATTAAGGAGAAAATATAAGTTGGCACAGACTAAATTGGTGCAGAGAGTATGCCAGACTGGGTTGTATGTGGTGGGCACAGGGTTAAATTCTGTTCCGGGAGTTGTTGCAGGAATGCACAGAGTTTGTCACCAAGGTAGTGGTCAGATACCGCAGATTGGGAATTTTGGTCTTCAAGGCAGAGGTCGAGGAATGGTAGTTGCACAGAGTGAAGGAATGGACATAAATATGTTAAAGATGACTACTGCTTCTCATATTTGTAATAATGTAGGAAACTGGAAACGAGAATCTAGATTGAACCCAAATCGAATGCAAAAAGTATGTTCAAATGCCAAACATGAATGTGATGCCAATGTAGGATATGCAAGGTCAAAGGTTATATAATGCCAATACACTCCAAGTCCCAATGATACAACAAAACATGGCCAACCTAAGGTATAATTCAAATCCCAACCCAAAGGTTCAACTGAACCCTTTCATGAGTGCCAATAATCTCCACCAGTTCCTGGTTTTTGACAGTCAAATGCTGACTGGACCCTGATCAATCACAATGATGGTGTTGAGAAGAGAAGAGGATTGCGTGCTAGGCACAGTTCTAGGTAGATTAGAGTAGGCCATATGTAGATGGAGAGGTGAATGGCCACTCAGTGTCATTCTTTATCGATACTGGAGATACCCGCTCTATTGTTAGTGGTCCAGAACCTAACCCTTTCAGGAATACAAGTTGAAGGTATTTCAAGTCAGCAGAGCCCAAACCCAGTTTCAGCAAAGGTTCCTGGGAAAATGAGGTCTCTCAAATTCGACACTCCCTTTGTAATATGTGAATCAAGTCTAGTCAATTAGTTGGGCAGGGATTTACTCTGCAAGTTAAATTGAGTGATCTATTGCACAGCAGATGGTGATGAACTTCAGACACACGATAAGGCTGTAGACTTCAAATTAACATCACAAGAGGCAACAGTTGGGCTGTTCCCGGTTCTTACAAGAGAAGACACCTTCCAATTTAAGAGATTCAGTGAAAAAAGAAATCTGGGATTTTATAGGCAAGGACAATGGTCTGACCAAGATGTCGTACGGTTCCTACAAATCAAGTAGAACTCTGTATCGGGACAATATAAACGTGAGAATATAAGGACTGAGCCCACTCATATCATATGTTGGCCCAATTCCTAGCTAGCTCAAAGTGGGCTATCTGGACCCCTAACCTTAATGCGTACCGGGTGTTATCTGCAACCTCAGAACATGACCACTCTAATTCCCGAAGGAAATGGTGGAAACAGATCTGCCCTTTCACTGTCACTTAGGCATGCCCAAAGGGAGACACAAGAAATACATGAATTGGCATTTCAAAAATGTATCGAAGCAAATGTATTCCTGTGTAGAAAACATGAACTGAAATTATTAACAGAATGAAACAAAGCGTTGTAACCAGCTTTACATGAACCATAAAAAAAATAAACAGTTCAACCATTATGACGTTACAGTGATAAAATGATTATATAACGAGATATCATAGTTATACTTCTACCTAATACCACCTACACTATCTATCAAGAGCATAGTGGGAGTACCCTCTGCCAGATCCCTTGCTACAACCCAACTACCAATACCTGCTTAAGATGTATCAGGAAGCCAGTCTGGTGTAGAACAGGACGTCGTCCTTAGCAGGATAGGGATTGGATTAGCAAGGCTGCATCTCAGTCACAGGCAAGCAGTCCAGGATAATCCGTAGAAGTGCTCCTCTGATGAATGTGGCCCACAGGTGATTTGTATAATCAAAGCCCTGTTCAGATCGCACTGTGTTTGAGGTGCAACACTGATGTGATTGTTTGTCTTTCCGATTCAGAGCGGTCTCCAAGTGGACAAACAAAGCAAGGGCAACATGCTCAGTGTTCTTTAGCCTTGGACAGAGTGTACACATGTCATGATAAAGTGCTTATGAAGAAATGTGCTGCAAGCAGAAAACTTTCTAAATATGTTATCATGCACGTGCAAATCATGTAGAAAGTCACAGTCTAAAAAGATCCTAAGTTTAAACTTGTAGTCCAAAATGGAAGCTTTTTTGCACAGGCGCAGTAGAATCTTACAACAAAGAGTGTTGAACCAGTGAGAATCACAACAAAGCATAATGTAGACTATCACCGAATACCCTTATACAGCCTCACCCCTGAAGCAGTGGCTGGAATTACACCTGCTGTGGAATCTATGCCAGAGCAGGGCATCTTGAGAGAAATATTAGGGAGTCCCTGCAATTCACCTGTGCAAGTTCATTGTTATGTGTTACTCACTTATTGGTTCCACATTCAGTTGAGAATTTGTTGACTCAAACTCAAAAGCAACACATGACAAACAGGAGACTCACTAAATAAGAACAATTGATTTTAGCCAGAAAGAATGTTTCTTTAAAAGGCTTCAAAGTACTGGACCTTTCTACAATTTTGCCACTTCCAGAAAATGATTAAGATGATGATGAGGTTAATCACGACTGCCTAGATGGAAGGAATTGTGTACCAAGACAAGACCTGACATTCGAGTTGTCTCCTTGGAAGAGCCATATTTAAACTTCTTTGTGGATAGCTCTGGCTTAAGTGATGGACAAGGAGTTCTGGAAGCAGCTTATGCTGTCTGCACCTCAGAAGGTGTCATGGAAGCCTCCTATTTGTGCAATGTAGCATCTGCAAAGGTGGCTGAGCTGATGGCTCTTACCAGAGCCTGTTGCATTTCCAACAACTTGAATGCCATTATTTACTCTGATAGTCAATACTGTTTTGGCGTGGTCCATGATTTTAGACAGTTGTGGTCCCAGAGGAGTTTCATGGCTTCTTCCGGTTCCTCCATAATAAATGAAAGTAATGTCATAGGCTCACTTGATGCACTGCAGTTGCCTAGTGAAGTAGCTGTTGTAAAACGTGCAGAACACAGAAGCAGATGGTATTTTGTTAATGTAGAAAACCGCTATGTGAACTAAATGTCAAGGTACTGCGCTCTTGAGTCCTGTACATTCAATCAAGAAAACACATGTGAATACAAAAATGATGCTATGCAAACATTTTATTTAGTTCTATTTATGTTTGGGGAAAGTTGGGGGCCCTACAAGATGAAGCCCCATAACCCTAACAGTTTGGATTCCAGAAGTGGGAGAGCAGGGTGCAGTCGAGCCTAAAGCAGGGGAGTTGCGCAGAACATGAACGACAAAATCGGGCCTCCACTACAAGCAATGATAACGGCAACGACAATGGCCCACAGCATACAGCCTGCTTACAGCCAGCGTCCCGCATACTGAGTCTCCTGCAGCAGCAGCAGTGCTCCCAAGGTGAGGAAGGCCATTGAGTGACATGCTTTTTTGCTGAGACGTGGTGGTAAGTGCATAGGCACTAGGGGGCCACCCGCTACGGATGGAGGCAGCCAATGTTAGGCTGTTGCAGCTTGATCACTGGAGGGAGCCCACCTTTACCATCTTTAATGCCCCCACATTTGTATTTGCCTTTGCCTGTGTCTATAAATGTTTAGCTCATTGCTCTCCAATGGTCCATATTGCTCCAACACTCCATATCCTTTAATCACAGCTGTACACAGTGAGTCCGCCTGTCTGCTTGTATGCTTTTCCCCTAGCAAGCCTCTGGCTGGGAAGTGGCTGACCAGGAGTGAGGAAGAGCAATTGTGCCAGAGATGTTGGGGACCAGGCTAATTAAGTAAATGATTAAATAATCAAGCCTTCCTCATCGAGTACAATTTGCTGACGGTATAGCTGGCGTGCAATACTACATCCCCCAGCATTCTTGGCCCCGATGGGAGTGCAAGGCGCCAGAGCACCATAAAAACATCAGAGGGGCATGGCCTGGGCAAACACCAAAAGGGGGCCCGTCTGTGCCGGCCCGCAGGCATCCAAGGCTGGGCCACACCTTGTGGTTCGAATCTCGAGTATTGTGCTAAAAACGGTGAGTGTGCCCCTTGCATTACTTATATGATCATCTGGGAGTCGATTGGGATTCCACTTTTAATAGAAACCTGGTGCTGGAGCCCTCCAGTTTCTAATATCCACTTGAGCTAAGGATAATAAACATGGGAAAACGTAAGTGTGTTGGTGGTGCCCAGGCTATACCATCAAGTTCACCTCCAAAGCCTACCTCAATTGATTGAATGCTCCAGAGAGCAATTGGGGTAATCTCCACTGAAATCGAACTCACCGAGAGGAGACTTTTGTTGGAGGGAAGGGGGCTTCATATGGGGCCAAATGCAACAACTTGTAACTTGTCTACTGACCTGGTGGATTCAGTGTGGCATTCATTGTCAATTCAACCTGACCCAGCCACTACTGTGCAGTTATTGACACCAGGGCTTAAGCGTAAGTGGTTCACAAAGTTTCTAAGAAACCTGAACGTGCTACTAGAAGTTAGATTCCAGTGCAGGGATCTCCACATGTGTGTCCTTCCTCGTCCATAGACAGTGTCAATCAGACATTGGGAAGTATGGGTTTAAATGCATCAATGAATGGAGCAATGAAGTCCAGCTGGGTGGTTGAACTTCTGGTGAGCTACTTGATAAAATTAAAGAAGTGATAAAGGAGGAATTTTCCCCAATGATGGCCAGAGTAACTGAGGTGGAAGAACTGGCTAAATCTCATTTAAAACCTTTGCCACCGATGGATCAGCCCAGGGCTATTGCTGTTGGCTCATATCCTTAGCCTCAAAAGAGCTCAACAGTTGTTCAGCACCCCAGCAGAAGAAGAAGTGGTACACTAGCTATAGGGGCCTCTTCATCAGATGGGAGCCAAAATGTCAGTCCATTGGTGAATCCTTGTGAAAAAGCCTGAGAATGTACTTTACAACAGGCCAGCTCAAATAAAATGGTGGGTGACATTGGGCCTAAAGAAACCAGGAATCTACCAGTGATTGATTTGCCCCCTGTAGCCTGTCCTTATGTGGTAGTGCTGGCAGGTGTCCCAGGCCTTAAATTGGGCCAGTCTGAATTGTTTTTTTTAACTTAATAATAAATATTTAAATTGGCTGGGTACCCACAAAAATGTCCCTTTGTCACAGGCAAACAATGTTCCCTTTACCCATAGGGTGAGGTGGATAGGGAAAGGATTGATAAATAGAGTGACTGTATAATAATAAACTTCAGAGAACCTGGTGTGGCCCAGAAATTGTTGTTTGATTATGTTTTTAGGGGTCCTGAAGGTGTGGGGGCATCAAGATTGACTCTTCTTCCCTTAGGATATTTTTATGAACCACCTAATTGAGACCCCTTGACGAATGTTCGACCATCAGCCCAAAGCATACATGGTAATTTTCATCTTGGCATAAATTAGACTCACACCCATGACATTTATAATGTTCCAGTTCACAACAGATTTGGGCCTCTTGATCACATTGACTGACACATAGCTCACAAA
Organism: Calotriton arnoldi; assembly: GCA_963921515.1. Lineage (NCBI taxonomy): Eukaryota > Metazoa > Chordata > Amphibia > Caudata > Salamandridae > Calotriton > Calotriton arnoldi. The sequence continues at coordinate 22,803 of CAWUFW010023403.1, forward strand.
GATTTCCCATGCATATCCCATTCTACTAGGGCCATTAATCATATTGGGGATGCTCAAGCTGGCTCTCTAAAAACTAGCTCAGCTATTTCTTAAGTGGGAAACTTATCTTCAAATGAGCCAGGAAGTGATGTAGTTATGGGGAGTCAGGTTCTCTTCCTCTTTAGAACTTGTCTAGATCCTCAGAGCTCTAAGTCAGTGAAGGTAGAACCCAGAAAGAGAGAATTCGCCCCTTCCCATAGTCATCCGGGAATTACAATATTAGGTCTGGGTGAGCCTACAAATAATGTTAACACAGGAGAAAACCCACCATGAGGATAGTATCATAGAACATTGTGGATACTCGTTCAAAATATATTAATCCATACTGGGAGACATTTGTTGGTGATTATGACATTTCTCTCTTTCAAGAAACATGGCATTGTTCTCAAATTAACTGGTCTGGGTATGCTTCTTATGGCATACCAGCTGTAACATGCACTTGGGGTAGACCTTCCGGTGGCCTATTGACATGGGTAGGGTGTAGGAAGCTGGCTCTGTATATACCATACCAAAGTGAGGTATAGTGTGCACAGAGTCCAATGGATCCCCAAAGATAGGCAGAGGTAAAAATAGATAGCACCTTACTCTCTATTTGTGGTAGTGTGGTCGAGCAGTAAGGCTGTATCAGAGGGTAGTGTTAAACATTTTTTGTACACACTCAATCAGCAAATGATATCACACACTCAAAGACTGAACTTCAGAACAATTGTTTTTGTATAAAAATATTATTTTAGTTATTTTATTTTCTAGAACCAAGCAAGCCTGGCACAGGTAAGCAATAAATACTTTACAGTAGGAATGCAGTTTATATTGCAATTGTATATGCACTTTGATTTGATTACAGTAGAGATACCAGTAATGCAATGCTTTTGATACACTGTACATATATAATTTGTATTGGCTTTTTAGTAGAATGTCAAGTAGATTACTTTACAGATTACTTTTCTTACACAGTGCAGTATACCTGGATACTGCACTGGGACATTTCCTGCAAACAGGTAAGTAAAAGCGTTTTTGTTATTTAGTTACAGTTTTAAAGGGTTTCTTAGATTTTCCAACTCCACGCTTAGAAACTTTTCACAGAAAAACAGGCAATATTATCCTATGGAGGAAAATAGGGTTATCGTTTAAAAGGTAAGTATTCAGTTGTGGGAGTTGGTATTCTGGGGGGTAGACTTAGGGGTCCCCCAGGGTCAAGTATGCACTCTTGTTACACCCTCAGCGGCACTAGGCGGCCGGGTGCAGAGTGCTGAGGCCCAGTGTTATCCAACAGGGGATATGGGGCCTCCGGTTGGTGGCTGCTGACTAGCAGGCCACTGGGTTGTGGGAGCAAAGCTCCTGGACTTAAGCTCAGGACAACTGGGGGTTCAAGCCAGCACAAAAGGTGCACCCTCAGCGGCACTGGGGTGGCCGGGTGCAGAGTGCTGTTTTGGCATTGGGTGCCCTGTAGCTTTCAATGAGGAGTCTCAGGTTTGCAAACACACTGCAGGCTCGGGACGAAGGTCTTCTGGGTGCGACCACCACTTGGAGAGGTAAGTTGGGATGCTGGGGGTTCGTTAGGCACCGTCGGTTGGGCCACCCAAGGCCTGGGGTGTCGGGTGCAGGGGTGCCTTTTAGGGTTGGATCTTCTTACCAGCTCCTGGTCGCGGTTGGGGGACCTTCCGGTTTGAGGCTGCAGGCGTCGGCTGGAGGCTTGAGGAAGGTCAGGGGTCACCGGATCTTGGGTCAGGATTGCTGGGGAGACCTCCTCATGGTGTTGGGCCACTCGAACTCAGACTGTGAGACTCGGGTGCAGAGTGGTGCAGACTCGCAGACTTTGCTGGACCTGGAGTCTGTTGGTGAACAAATCCAGTGTTCACGGGAGACAGAGTCTTTTCTTTTGAAGGCAGGGCAGGTCCTCGGGGTTCTTGAGGCTGCTGGCTGCAGGACACACCGGAGTTTTGCTTCTACAGGTTCGAGGTGGGGACAGGCTGGTAAGGCTGGGGCCAAGTCAGTGGACGTCCTCCTCTTGTTAGCTTCGGCATGGCTGTTCAGTCCTTCTTCTTCTTTTCTTCTTCTGGTTTCTTGTCTGAGGAAGCAAGGTTCGGGGTGCCCCCTAAATACTAGATTTAGGGGCGTTACAAGTAAGTAAAGGTTAGGACCAATGGGTCCCTTATTGGGGTGGGTACACCCCCTATTATGCCACCCTGCAGGGCGAGGGGGGCATATGCCTCACTCAGGTTGGCTGGGTCCCTCCATCTGCAAGATTGCGGGGACTGAGAGTTGTGCTTCACCTCGCCTCCCCCACCTGAGGGGTGGAGTTGGCAGAGGTGGGCACACCTCTCTTCCTCACTTGTTTTTCCCACCGGTTCTCCCGCCCAAAGTGGGGGTTAGAACCAGTGGGGACCAGTTGCTGAAAGCAGCAAGTGGCCTGGGGAAGCTCACAAAGAAAGCAAGCCTTTGAAGCTTCCCCTTCGTGGACCCTGCCCATCCTGGGGGAGGAGGCTTGGCACCTCGTCCCAGGATGTGCATTGTTTCAGGCCCCCGAGAGCAGCAGGCTCTCAACTCAGGGGTCCAGAAACATGTCTGGTGGTGGCAGGTGAAAGCAGCCACTCAGCCTGGACACTAGTGGTAGGTCGTTTTTCAGGGGACATCTCTAAGATGCCCTCTGTGTGCATTTTTCATTAAATCCCACACTGGCATCAGTGTGAGTTTAATGTGCTGAGAAGTTTGATACCAAACTTCTCAGTTTTCAGTGTAGCCATTATGGTGCTGTGAAGTTCGTAATGACAAACTCCCAGCACCATATACTCTTAATGGCAGCACTGTCTTACAATGTCTAAGAATGGACTTGGACACTGTAGGGGTACAGGGTTCATGCACCTGTACCCTCACCACTGGTATAGGGCACCCAGCTAGAGGGGTGACTGATCTATGCCAGGGTAGTGGGTTGTAGGCATGGCACACAGGGATGTGTGCCATGTCGACTCTTCACTTTTTTCTGCACCAAGACACGCAGCCTGCAAAGGCAGTGTGTGAGTATAAAGGTACAGGGCCTCTAAGGGTGGCACAATAAGTGCTGCAGCCCTTAGAGGCCTTCCCTGGTCACAGTGCCCAGGGTACCTGTGGTACCATTTACCAAGGGCTGACCTGTGGCAAGGGATGCCATTTGGGTTTGGGTTTCAATGCAGTTTTAGGGAAAGAACATAGGCCCTGAGTCCCTGATTAGCAGGAGCCCAGGGCACACTCAGTCATAGCACATCAGCAGTTCAGGAAAAAGTGGGGGCAACAATGCAGAAAGAGGGCACTTTCTCATACAACCACCCTCCCCCCCCAAACGAGAGAGGATGAGACTAACCTTTCCCTAGAGAGCCTTCATTTTCGAAGTGGAAGAACCTGGAAAGTCCATCTGCATTGGCATGGGCAGTCCCAGGTCTGTGTTCCACTACAAAGTCCATTCCATATAGGGAGATGGAGCACTTCAACAGTTTAGGATTTTCACCTTTCATCTGCATTAGCCATCTGAGAGATCTGTGATCAGTTTGCACTAGGAAGTGCGTACCAAACAAGTATGGTCTCAGCTTCTTCAGGGACCAAACTACAGCAAAGGCCTCCCTCTCAATGGCACTCCAACGCTGCTCCCTGGGGAGAAGCCTTCTGCTTATAAAAGCAACAGGTTGGTCTTGGCCTTCATCATTGGTCTGGGATAGGACCGCTCCTATCCCTAGCTCAGAGGCATCAGTCTGCACAATGAACTGCTTGGCATAGTCTGGAGCTTTGAAAATTGGTGCTGAGCACATTGCCTCTTTCAGGGTGTCAAAAGCCTTTTGATAGCTAACTGTCCAGTTTACGTTTTTGGGCATCTTCTTGTAGGGATGTTCTGTGAGGGGAGCCACAATGGACCCATATCCCTTCACAAACCTCCTGTAGTACCCAGTCAAGCCAAGGAATGCCCTGACATGGGTCTGGGTTGTTGGAGCTGCCCAGTCTAGGATAGCCTGGATCTTGGGCTGTAAGGGTTACACTTGGCCTCCACCAACAAGGTGGCCCAAGTATACCACAGTTCCCTGCCCTATCTGGCATTTGGATGCCTTGATAGTTAGGCCTGCAGTTTGCAGGGCATTTAAAACCTTCACAAGGTGGATCAGGTGATCCTGCCAGGTGGAACTAAAGACAGCAATATCATCTAGATAAGCTGCACTAAAGGATTCCAATCGAGCAAGGACTTGATTCACCAACCTTTGGAAGGTGGCAGGGGCATTCTTTAAACCAAAGGGCATAACAGTAAACTGATAATGCCCATCAGATGTGGAGAATGCTGTCTTTTCTTTTTCTCCTGGTGCCATGCCAATCTACCAGTACCCTGCAGTTAAGTCAAAGGTACTTAGAAATTTGGCTGCACCCAATTCGTCTCTCAGCTCATCTGCTCTTGGGATAGGGTGAGCATCTGTCTTTGTGACAGAGTTGAGCCCTATATAGTCCACACAGAACCTAATTTCTCTCTTTCCACCACCCTGTGGATAAGGTTTGGGGACTAGAACCACTGGGCTGGCCCAGGGGCTCTCAGAGGGTTCAATAAACCCTAACTCCAGCATCTTGCTGACTTCAGCTCTGATGCTTTCCTTGACTTGATCAGACTGTTGATAGATTTTGTTTTTGACAGGTGAGCTGTCACCAGTGTCCACATCATGGGTACACCAGTTTGTCTGACCAGGGGTCAAGGAAAAGAGCTTAGCATACTGCCGCAAGACTTGCTTGCAATCAGTCTGCTGTTGGGCAGTGAGGGTGTCTGAAAAGACAACTCAATCCACTGACCCATCTTTAGGGCTGTATGAGAGGAGGTCAGGGAGAGGTTCACTCTTTGTCTCCTGATCCTCATCAGTCACTATCAGCATGGTGATGTCAGCCCTATCATGGAAAAGCTTAAAGCGGTTCACATGGATCACCCTTTTGGGTGTCCTGCTTATGCCCAGGTCAACCAAGTAGGTGAGCTCACTTTTCTTCTCTAAGATGGGGTAAGGGCCACTCCATCTGTCCTGGAGAGCCCTTGGTGCCACTGGCTCCAAAACCCACACCTTTTGCCCTGGTTGAACTTTTACCAATGCAGCTTTTTGGTCATACCAGTGCTTCTGAAGCTCCTGGCTGCCCTCAAGATTCTTTGATCCTTTTTCCATGTACTCAGCCATTCTGGATCTTAGGCCAAGCACATAGTCCACAATGTCTTGTTTTGGTTCTTGGAGAGGATTCTCCCAAACCTCTTTTGCAATACAGAGTGGTCCCCTAACAGGATGGCCAAACAGAAGTTCAAAGGGGGAAAACCCTACTCCCTTCTGAGGCACCTCTCTGTAGGCGAAAAGCAAGCAAGGCAAGAGGACATCCCATCTCCTTTTGAGTTTTTCAGGGAGCCCCATAATCATGCCTTTCAATGTCTTGTTGAAACTCTCAACAAGGCCATTGGTTTGTGGGTGATAGGGTGTAGTAAACTTGTACTGCACTCCACACTCTTTCCACATGTATTTTAGGTAAGCAGACAAGAAGTTGGAACCTCTGTCTGAAACCACCTCCTTAGGAAACCCTACCCTGGTGAAGACACCAATGAGGGCCATGGCTACTGCAGGAGCTGTAGTAGTCCTAAGGGGAATTGCCTCAGGATACCTAGTGGCATGATCCACTACCACTAGAATGAATTTGTTTCCTGATGCTGTGGGAGGTTCAAGTGGACCCACTATACCCACACCTACCCTTTCAAAGGGAACCCCAACCACAGGTAGTGGTATCAAGGGGGCCTTTGGGTGTCCGCCTGTTTTGCCACTGGCTTGACAGGTGACACAGGAGCTGACAAACTCCTTTACTTTCTGAGACATCTGGGGCCAATAAAAGTGGCTAACTAGCCTTTCCCAGGTTTTGGTTTGGCCCAGATGTCCAGCTAGGGGATGTCATGAGCTAAAGTTAGTAGGAACTCCCTGTACTTCTAAGGCACTACCACTCTCCTAGTGGCTCCAGGGCTGGGGTCTTTGGCCTCAGTGTACAGTAGTCCCTCCTCCCAATAAACTCTGTGGGTACCACTGACATCTCCTTTTCCTGGGTAGCAGCTTGCTGCCTCAGGCTTTCAAGAGTTGGACAGTCCAGCTGTCCAAGGCACAGCTCTTCCATAGAGGGTCCCCCTGGGCCTAAGAGTTCAACCTGGTAAGGGTCAAGCCCCATGGGCTCAGTTCCCTCTGGGGTGTCCAAGTCCTCTCCCTGAGGAGAAGGGTCCTGATCCTCTTGCTGTATAGAAGCTGGTTTCCCAGTCTTCTTACCTTTTCTCTTGGAAGTTTGGGCCATACTTTCAGGCTCCAACACCTCTTCTTCACCCTGTTCTTTGCTCTGTGCTCTTGTTTTTACACACACCATCTCCGGGATATCCAGCATTGCTGCATGGGTTTTCAATTCTACCTCAGCCCATGCTGAGGTTTCCAGGTCATTGCCAAGCAGACATACAACTAGAAGCTTTGAAGAGACCACTACCTGTTTCAGGCCAGTAACCCCCCGCAGTCGAATGTCACCGTAGCCATTGCATGGTTAGTGGTAACACTGTCAGCATTGGTGACTGGGTGAGTTCTCCCAATCAAGTATTGCTCAGGGGCAACCAGTGTATCTCTCACCATAGTGACACTGGCACCTGTATCCCCCAGAGCTTCTATCCTAGTTCCATTAATCCAAGGGTATTGCAAATATTTCTTTAAGTTGGGTGGCCACACAGCTAGAGTGGCAAACTCAACTTCCCCTTCTGAAACTAGAACTGCTTCAGTGTGCAGCCCGATTTGCTCTTGGCACACTGTTGATCCTATCTGGAGACTGGCTACACTAGGAGTAGCTGTAATAGGACTAGGGGGCTTCTTGTTAGGACAAGTAGCATCTCCAGTTAAGTGGCCCAACTTTCTACAGTTGTTACTCCCGGCCTTTGCAGGATCAAAGTTCTTTCCCCTGTACTTATTAGTAGATTGGGAAGAGTTTTGGGACCCACCCCCTGTGCAAGTTTTTGGGGCCCTTTTGAAGACTCAGGCTTTTTATCTTAGGGATTCTCACCACTTTTCCCCTGGGGAGGTTTTTTAACCCCTTTCTTTTGGTCACCCCGGGTGGTTGTTTTTGTCACCCTTGTCTTGACCCAATGGTCTACTTTCTTTCCCAATTCTTGGGGAGAAATTAGACCTAGGTCTACCAAATGCTGATGTAACTTTTCATCAGTGCAAATACCTAAAATATGTTCTTTCATAAACAAGTTGTAAAGTCCATTGAAATCATGCACATTGTGTCCAGTTAACCAACCATCTAGTGTTTTAACTGAGTAGTCTATGAAGTAAATCCAGGATTGGTTTGGGGTTTTGTGAGCCCCCTGAATATAATTCTATATTCCTCAGTTGTGAGTCCAAATCCCTCAATCAGATTCCTCTTCATGAGGTCATAAGACCCAGCATCTGCTCCAGAAAGGGTCAGGAGTCTGTTTATGCAGTTACCAGAGAACAGTTCCCAAAGGAGTGCCCCCCAGTGTGACTTCTTCACTGTTCTCATTTCACAAGCCCTCTCAAAGGCTGTGAACGATTTTGTGATATCATCACCCTCTTCATATTTAGGGACAATCCCTTTGGGGATTTTAGGATCATAAGATTGCTCTTTACCCTTATTAAGTAAATTGCTGCCACCATTGATGTGTGCTAGGCCCATCTCGGCTTTCTCTCTCTCTCTAGAGCCAGGAGTCTGGTCTCTAGGTCCAATCTTTTGGTCAACCTGGCTAGCAGGCTGTCCTCCTCATTGAGGCTGTCCTCAATGTCCTCAGTAGTACCTGATCCACCTGTGTGGGTTCTAGGTACTGAGAGGTTTATTTTTGGATTCAGGGCCACTGGGGCCCTTCTCTCCCTATGAAGTGTGTGTGGGGGGGGTTTGATAAGCATCCTCATCCCCTCCATCTTCCTCCTCATCTGATTGGTCTTCACCATTTTCAGATGGGTGGTCCTTAGCATACCCAGCCAACAGGTCCTGGAGCTTTTGTTTGGTGGGATGGGACCCCATGGTTGTATTTTTAATTTTACATAGGGACCTTACCTCCTTGAAAGACAAATGAAGGTAAGGGGTGAGGTCAAGCTCCTCAACCTGGTCCTCTATGTCATTGTGGTTATCTTCACTAACAGCTGGGTTCTTGTTAAGAGACATGGTTAAAAAACTTCTAACCCTTCTTATCCCTAGCTAAAGTGACTTTTTATTTTTCTAAAATTCTAAAGGGACTTAACCAAGGCCTTAACAAGACTTTTAGTAATTTTGCAGAAATGCCAATTTGATAAAATCAGAATTCTAAAGACAATTTAAGAGTTCTGTTGTGTGATCAGGTGGTAACCAAATTAGTCCAACAAATGCAAAGTTGTATATCCCAGCACTGATCCACCAATGTAGGAAGCTGTCTCTGTATATACTATACCAAAGTGAGGTATTGTGTGCACAGAGTCCAGTGGATCCCCAAAGGTAGGCAGAGGTAAAAGTAGATAGCATCTCTATTTGTGGTAGTGTGGTCGAGCAGTAAGGCTGTATCAGATGGTAGTGTTAAGCATTTGTTGTACACACACTCAATCAGCAAATGATATCACATGCTCAAAGACTGAACTTCAGACCAATTGGTTTTGTATAAAATATTCTTTTAGGTATTTTATTTTCTAGAACCAAGCAAGCCTGGCACAGGTAAGCAATAAATACTTTACAGTAGTAATGCAGTTTGTATTGCAATTGTATATGCACTTTGATTTGATTACAGTAGAGATACCAGTAATGCAATGCTTTTGATATACTGTACATATACTTTGTATTGACTTTTTAGTAGAATGTCAAGTAGATTACTTTACAGATTACTTTTCTTACACAGTGTAGTATACCTGGATACTGCACTGGGACATTTCCTGTAAACAGGTAAGTAAAAGCGTTTTTGTTATTTAGTTACAGTTTTAAAGGGTTTCTTAGATTTTCCAACTCCACACTTAGAAACTTTTCACAGAAAAACAGGCAATGTTATCCTATGGAGGAAAATAGGGTTATCGTTTCAAAGGTAAGTATTCGGTTGTGGGAGTTGGTATTCTGGGGGTAGACTCAGGGGTCTCCCAGGGTCAAGGATGCACTCTTGTTACACCCTCAGCGGCACAAGTCGGCCGGGTGCAGAGTGCTGAGGCCCAATGTTATCCAATAGGGGATAGGGGGCCTCTGGTTGGTGGCTGCTGACTAGCAGGCCACTGGGTTGTGGGAGCAAAGCTCCTGGACTTAAGCTCAGGACAACTGGGGGTTCAAGCCAGCACAAAAGGTGCACCCTCAGCGGCACTGGGGTGGCCGGGTGCAGAGTGCTGTTTTGGCATCGGGTGCCCTGTAGCTTTCAACGGGGAGTCTCCGGTTTGCAAACACACTGCAGGCTCGGGGACAAAGGTCTTCTGGGTGCGACCAACACTTGGAGAGGTAAGTTGGGATGCTGGGGGTTGGTTAGGCACCGTTGGTTGGGCCACCCAAGGCCGTGGTGCGTCGGGTGCAGGGGTGCCTTTTAGGGTCGGATCTTCTTACCCTCTCCTGGTCGCCGTTGGGGGGACCTTCCGGTTTGAGGCTGCAGGCATCAGCTGGAGGCTTGAGGCAGGTCAGGGGTCACCGGGTCTCGGTTCAGGATCACCGGGGAGTCCTCCTCTTGGTGTTGGGCCAGTCAAACTCGGGCCATGGGCGTCAGGTGCAGAGTGGTGCAGACTTGCAGACTTTGCCGGACCTGGAGTCTGTTGGTGAACAAATCCGGTGCTCACGGGAGACAGAGTCTTTTCTTTTGAAGGCAGGGCAGGTTCTCGGGGTTGTTGAGGCTGCTGGCTGCAGGACACACTGGAGTTTCGCTTCTGCAGGTTCGAGGTAGGGACAGGCCGGTAGGGCTGAGGCCAAGTCAGTGGACGTCCTCCTCTTGTTAGCTTCGGCATGGCTGTTCGGTCCTTCTTCTTCTTTTCTTCTTCTGGTTTCTTGTCTGAGGAAGCAAGGTTCGGGGTGCCCCCTAAATACTAGATTTAGGGGTGTTACAGGTAAGTAAAGGTTGGGACCAATGGGTCCCTTACTTGGGGTGGGTACACTCCCTATTATTCCACCCTCCAGGGGGAGGGGGGCATATGCCTCACTATGGTTGGCTGGGTCCCCCCATCTGCAAGATGGCGGGGACTGAAAGTTGTGCTTCACCTCGCCTCGCCCACCTGAGGGGTGGAGTTGGCAGAGGTGGGCACACCTCTCTTCCTCACTTGTTTTTCCCACTGGTTCTCCCACCCAAAGTGGGGGTCAGAACCAGTGGGGACCAGTTGCTGAAAGCAGCAAGTGGTCTGGGGAAGCTCACAAAGGCAGCAAGCCTTTGAAGCTTCCCCTTCGTGGACCCTGCCCATCCTGGGGGAGGAGGCTTGGCAACTCAACACAGGATGTGCATTGTTTCAGGCCCCCGAGAGCAGCAGGCTCTCAACTCAGGGGTCCAATAACATGTCTGGTGGTGGCAGCTGAAAGCAGCCACTCAGCCTGGACACTAGTGGTAGGTCGTTTTTCAGGGGGCATCTCTAAGATGCCCTCTGTGTGCATTTTTCAATAAAGAGATGCCAATTGGCTTTGGGTTTCAGTGAAGTTTTAGGGAAAGAACATAGGCCCTGGGTACCTGATTGGCAGGAGCCCAGGGCACACTCAGTCAAAGCATATCAGCAATTCAGCAAAAAGTGGGGGCAACCATGCAGAAAGAGGGCACATTCTCACATAGGGTCACATGTAGATGGTACCATCTTGAGCTCAAGAGGATGTTTTGTGTGTTACAATTCAACTTTTTTCAGGCCTCACTGCCAGTATTTATAACACATATCTGAGACCCTCAGCCAGTAAATTAGAATCCCCCATTTTAACTCACCTTGTATCCCATATGTCTAATTTACCTCCAACAGTGTTGAAGATTGCAGCAGGTGATTTTAACTGCCAGTTTGAACCTTTTGATATCCCCTGAAGAAGATAGACTTTGGTCTACTCCCAACCTTACTCTCTGTCCCATTAAAAAAATGTCCCCACTCACAATTCAATTGAATGCAGTAACTCTAAATCAGGGCATCCGTGCATGCAATAGTAGGACAAACTCCGACAGGGATGGGAAACCTACCTTTAAAAGACCAACTTGTACGAGTTTAATAGATTAGATCTTAGTTAACGTTAGGCTTTGGCCCCACGTCTTGGATTTGGTCATCATCAATAGAATAGAAAGTGACCACAACCCACTGGAACTGATTCGGGGTAAACCAGGACTAATTATTCTGCTTCAAATATCCAATGCTTGGATGTGAGATGTCAACCATCCCATGATAACAGAAGAATCCAATGGTGTCACGTGAGCCGCTCAGAAGAGACCATGAAGTATATTTATACCGTATTCGAAAAGAGTTTGGGAGCCTATGCTCTTGAACTTGATTTAGATCCAGTAATTTTCCTTAAAGCAATAGGAGAAATACATCTTAAAGTCTTTGAGGATCTTAAAAATGTTTTCAAGACAGTGGTGGGGAACCAGGTAAAAAAAGGGACGTTCCCTCAAGGTATAGTAAGCAATGTCGCCAGGCTAAAAAGGCTTTAATAAGAACGCTTAAGACCAAGAACAGGGTGGAGATTCTAATAAGTCAATCTGGATATAATAAAATCATCAAACAAGCAGCTAAAAAGATTGGGATGATGAGAATTGGAATATTGTTGCAATGGGCAACGCTGTAGGGGCTGCCAAGTTAGAGAACAACATAGCAGCACAGGTATGGATTTCCCACTTTGCTAGCTTATACTCACTCCAACAAGGTAGTAAACTCCCCCAGAGAACCCAAGGGATCCATATTTTGACACAATTGTTTCTATCAGCTCTAATGTGTTTCCCCCTGTTACCTGTGAATAAGTGGAGCAAGCATTTAGGAAGGCAGTTCCTCAGAAAGCCTCTTTCCTGTGTATAAAAAGGTTCTCCTTTGGACCCTGCAAATTATAGGCCTATCAGCCTAATTGATCACACCCAGAAATTATTTAGCAGGGTTATTCTTTTTCGGTTTCAGCAATGGCTAGCCGAAAAAGAGGTTTTATGACCCTTCAATGGTGGTTTTCCCTCTGGTACCTCAACCACCGATCATATTTTTAGGTTCCAGTTAATATATTAGAAGACGGTTATAATTGGTAAAGGCAGACTCTACGCTGCATTTGTGGACCTCAGGGCGGCCTCCGATTTGGTCCTGAGGGCAACTCTCTGGCCTTTGTTGAGCGAGATGGGTGTGCCTGAGTAGTTAGGTAGAATCATAGAGTGTTTGCATGAATGTAATTATGCGCAAGTACATTGTGGGAAGTTGGGCGAGGTGACCGAACCTTTTCCAGTGAGTAAAGGAGTGCGACAGGGCTGTGTCATGGCCCTGACCCTTTTCACCCTGTTTATTAACGACCTTGTTAATTGCTTAGATGAGTGTGATAATAATGCATCTAAATTAGCAAGCATGAGGGTTCCTGCCCTCACATTTGCAGATGAAACTCTCCTTCTTGCTAAAACGCCCATGGGGATCCAGAGAACATTGGGCCAGTTTAGCAAATTTTGTAATGACAGGGGATTGGAAATTAATGTGTCCAAAACCAAGTATATGGTTTTTAATCCGAGCCATACCTCCCGATCAAATCCAGCAGTGAATGGACTGCCACTCGAGCAGGTCCACACAGTTGAATGCTTGGGCTTCATCTTAGACGGGAAGATGGATTGGACTCATCATATCTAAAGGTGAAGGATAAAATTAGAGCAGTAGATTGGTAGCCTGAGGAAGATTTATCATGGGCTCTACAAAAAACCGTTTTTCCCAGTTCTCGGACTTTACTTATATCAGTCCTTGGGGGTGGCCTTATATGGAGCGGAACTCTGGGGTCACAAAAATATCAAACTGTTAGACATGATGGAAAATCGGTTTTCTAGGCAGGTGCTGTCTATTCCGGTCAGCAACCCCCTGGTTCCCCTAAGGTTTGATGCTGGTTTTAGACCAATCTTGGTGCAGGCTGCGATAATAAACCTAATCTTTGGAGGAGAATTTGGGTTAATCCCAAATTGATATATTACTGTGAAGGTCTTGAGGAAATCCTTAGGTATCCTACTACTGCAGATCCCCCCTGGATGAGATATGTCAGAGAAATGTTTTCTGAATTGAGCTTAGCAAATCTGTGGAAAGTTGTTGTTCCATTTCAGTAATTGAATTGAAATAATTGTTTAGATCTTATCGGCTTAATAAGCTCCTAACTTTATCATCAGTGGGTACATTAACAGGCACATTTTTAATGAAAAGAATTTTTATTGTGCATATTCTTTTCTAGATGATATTGAACCAAATCTGGCCAGGAATCTTTACATCGTTTTTAGGTTTTACCTGCACAGCTTGTGAAATCTATTGTTTTTAATATAAGCTTAAAAGGGACTTACATCTTGCCCCCTCTCATTCCTGGCTTGTCATTGGTTCCTATGTTTGCCACTTAATTTTCCTCCATTTCTATTGGCTGTAGCACATTTTTCTGTATACCAATGCCTGCTCTTCATCTGCTTCTTTTATCAATTTCCTGTAGCCGAAATACTGTTAACATCCACTTTGGTGGAACTATTTTTTCATAAAGTTTAATATTTTTCAGCTTTGTTGTCTTACACCAGATTCATACATCCCGGAGAGATCAAGTGATATGCCCAAAATCACAGCATGTTACGCCACCAAGATTTGAAATTGGATCCCCAGCTCTCGAGTCAGCAGCTCCGGCCGCTGCACCACATCCTCGCCCCTCCCATGATGCTTGTTTCTTTTGGTTAATGCTGCATATTGTTTACTGTCTTAGCCCCCACCTCCTCCCTCCCTCGCAACGTGCACTCACCAATCTCCCCCACCCCCGGTGCTGGATCAGGCAACCAGTCTAGGTCTCCCTTTTGTTGCGGAGGCCGGCACTTCTTTAATTTAGCAACAAGCACTCCAGTGCATCTGCCGGCCCTCTCGCTCCCCTTTCCGTGGTCTTGCAGCTTCTTCCCGGCTCACACCTCACTGCTTCCCACCTCCCGCTCATTCGCTGTCCCGTTTCCTTGGCCGTGCACTTGTGAAGGTACTTTTATTTTAGTAGCGTTGCATTCCAACATTGGCTAAAAACTGCGGGCTGTGAATTGCCTAGCAGTAGCGAAAGGAGAAGCGGCAGCAAGAAGGAGGCCTACAGGGAATGGCAGCCTCAGAGCTTCATCTGTAACTCCTTAGCCAGTCGAGTACCATCTGAAAATTTGTGTCCTACATTACAGTGGTGCTCCGACTGCCAAACTGGATGCCCAGGCGTCATGTGTTGTCCGAGGGCTGATTATGCCTGGCTGAATGTCGGTGGTGAGTGATTTTATTTATTAACTATGTTTCCTGTAGCACTGCCAAAGGCAGCAGGAATAATACTGTGCTTATAGGGTATGAAGGCTGTTCAATATCAAAAGACAATAATGAAACAAGGACGCGTGGAGATTAAGAGATTTGCCCAGAACCACAGGATGTTGAGTCAATGCCAGGATGCGAACCTTGGTCCCCTGTTACCGTGGCAGCAGCTCTGGCCGTAACACCTCTCCCTCTCCCCAGGGTATTGGCCTCTTCACCGAGTCTCGGTGCGTCCTTGTTTCATTATTGTATTTTGGTATAGAACAGCTGTGTGGAGCCTGATCCCAAGAGGCAGGACTGTGGGCTCTTCCCCAGTGAGGTTTGTGTTAACCTCAAGCTGTGGGCGATTAATTTGGGGTATTTGCATTTTTCCTGTAGAGTGTGACCGGGACGTACTCGTTTTGTATTCCCAGAGAGTGTATCAAATGCCACTTGCTTGACCCTGCTAGTAAAGAAGTGGAAAGTGATTCTCCCCACCCCCTTCCCTGTGTGTTAGTTCCTGCTTGCCCAGGGTACTTCTCTTGCATTTGAGCTCTTTGCTTGTATTCAAAATCTGCGCCATCTTAGCTTTTACTTTAAATATGTTTGCTGAAGAACACCGTTGTGTATACACCTAAAATTTCACTACTTGCACCCACCCCGTTCCTGCTCTCCGGTGTTTCTAACCCCCCTCACCCCCACCTCCTCCGTCTTCATTCACGATTTCTTTAATTTATATTGCTCAACTGCTCACCAAGCTAAAACTTAAAACAAACAAATAAATATTAATACACACATAGGCGAAACCTAATGCGTTTACCAATGCTTGTTAGATATGGTACTTTGCCACTTTGCAATTTCACCTCAAGATGGGTGAAATCACCAGACCTCGCTGTTATGGGTGGCCCATCTTGAGAATATGCGCGAGAATCTGTAGCCCATATGTTGTTTTTCTGTCCTACTTACAGCAGGGCAATGACCAGGTGAATAATTCCAATTTGCACAGGTCTGAGTGTCAGAAGGCACCTGGAGGCGTGTTGAATTCTCCAGACTGAGTTGTCGGCCCCTATTGTCTTTGAAGTTGTTAACGAGCATGTGGCTTCTAAGGAAGAAAATGGAAGTAGTTGCCTAATCTTATTAATTAGGAATTTTTATGGTGTACAACAGATAATGATTCACTGATTTTAAGATTTTAAATAATTTGTTTTGACCTTAGTAAATTGTGTGATTCTGTAAAATTTAGCTTTTATTTTTATGTATATGTTATTTTAAGAATATGAATGTATTTTATGATTGTTTTTGCATGTCTCTTTTATTGTATCGTTTTACCGAAATAAAGAGTGTTGAACTGAACTAAAAGAAAAAGTGGGTCCGGTCAGGATTTGTAAAAACCCAGGATGAGTTCTGGGTTTCAACAGATAGAAGACCTGCTTTACCAGACACTGTGTTGTACCCCATGGCAAGGCATTTCCGCAGTCCCACTCACATAGTGAGGGATGGAAAGATTTGTGTCTTTAAGACTTATTTGGCACAAAGCCTATATCTGGGTCATTGCAGAGAGTTTGTGTGACAGGTGCATTACTTGCAAGCAGTTAAACGCAGGCGGGAGGAAAGTTGTGACCATGAGTTATATAGGAAGATCGGGTGGTCTCTTTAAGCGGATACACTTGAATTTTGTAAGAATGCCCATCTGCAATGGACTCTCTTGTATCTTGGTGGTAGTCTGCTTCTTTTCAAATTGGGTCGAGGCCTACTAGACCAGGAGGTGTGACAGTCTCATATTGACTAAATTTCTACTGATGGAATTAAAAACTCCCCTTGGCAAAATGATGTTTATTATATAATAGAAGATCTCTTGGCTTTGTCAGCAGACCCCCTACCTTAGTGCCTAGATGGAAGTTTCCATCATAGGAACCGCATAGCTCTTCTCCCTGGAAAGGACCCTCTCCAAATGTGTGTCAGAACAACATGCATCCCCGTAATATCAAAGCATGAGCTTCCAGTAGCGCAGCTGTGTTAGCATGTTTTGTCTAGATGCTAGGGACTGACCAGAACAGAATAACAAAGAGCATTGTTTATCGACCTTGCACATCGTGTTCAGACTAAACTCCAAGAGCAGGCAGAGAACGCAGAAAGCAGACAGTTCTCATGTGAAAGGTACAAACAGAGTCTTGCACAACAAAGTCATGTAGTAACGTGCGCAAAAGCAGCATCATGGCAGCCGTGCTCATGCCAATTTAGCAATGGTGACAATGACCTCAACGGCCATATAACAGTTCCAGCTGATTTATGGACTGAGTGCAAAATTGCAGTTGATTGGCCAAAAGAGGAATATCAAAGAGATGTTAAAACAGGAGCACCTTCAGAAGAGGTAATGAAAAAATATAATCAGGTAATTACTTACTTGAAGGGTAAAATTTCTCCAAAAGAAACAGATTGGGTTAAAATTGATAGGACAACACAAGAGTCAATAGAATCAGTATATGCATATTATGAGAGGCTTTTACAGGTGTTTAAACAGTATAGTGGCTTTGAAAGTATAACTGACAAAGATATGGGGCATTTTGTGTATAGGTTTGTATTTGGATTGAAACCTGAGATTAATAATATGATTCAGCAACATTTGATTTTCTGGCAGAGTAAGACAGTGGATGAGATTTTGAGATATACTAAGTGTTGTAGTGATGATATTGAGTCGAGGCATAAGAAATTAAAAGAGAAGATGATGTGGGTACAAGTGAAAGTGGCGCAACAGAAAGATGGGAATTATTTCAATGGTTCTCAAACAGATTTTCAAATGAAAGGACAGAATCAGAATTTTCAAAATGGTCAGGTACTTAAAATGAATAGTGTATTAAATGGTGGAAGAGGTAGAGGTAAGAATAATATAGAAGAAATTAAAAAGAAATATCCTTGTCATGCGTGCGGAAAGTTAGGGCATTGGAAGAACGAGTGTAAGTGTTTGCTAGGAAAAAATGGAATGATTCAAAATTTCAATCCGCAGATTCAGAATGAAGCGGTTGTGAATCAACAACAGCTGCAACAGGTAGTTACACCACAGGTTTAACAAATACAAGTACCTCAAGCTCATATGCCAAATAATGTGAATGCTCAGGTACAGAGATACAGTGCGAATGCTGGATTTCACACGAGTGAACAAGTTGGTAAGAATCAAAATGTACAACAATATTGGTTGCTATGTCCTGAGAGTGATTCAGATTCATCTCAAGGACGGTGCCTGAGGGGGGAGGAAGAGTGCGTGCTTGGCGCATCTCTAGTGGTAGATCAATCAGGTCCTTTTGTTGATGGAAAAGTGGAAGGTAATAATATTACATTCCTTGTGGACACTGGTGCTACCCGTTCTACTGTAAGAGCAGCAGAAATTCCAAACCTACCCCTCTCGGGAGAAACTATCCAAGTTGTGGGAGTTTCAAATAAGTATATTAGAACTCCAGTGACCAAACCAATGGAGATTCATATTGGAGAATTCAGAGATATGCATCGTTTTGTGGTATGTGACACAAGTCCAGTGAATCTTTTAGGTAGGGATTTACTTTGCAAGATGAATTGTACCATCTATTGTACACCGGATGGTATTGCTTTTCAGACACCAGATGAAGATGTTGCTTTTAAAATGATGTAAGCAAAGCAAGGGACAGAAGTGAATGATCTATATTCATTGCTCACGTTTGAGGATTTGCCCAGTGAGTTGAGAGACACAGTAAGAACAGATGTGTGGGATTTTACAGGAAAAGAAATTGGACTGATGAAGGGTGTTGACCCTATTCAAATTACAGTGAAACAAGGTGCAGAGTTTCCAAAAATATTGGGAAGTCCTTGCAATTCACCTATTATGGGAATTAAGAAACCAAGTGGAAAATACAGAATAGTGCAAGATTTGCGTAAAATAAATAAAATTGTGGTACCTTGCTGTCCAATAGTGCCAAACCCAGCAGTGATTCTTTACCAATTTCCTTGTGCTGCGGAATGGTATACCGTGATTGATTTGTGTCAAGCATTTTTCTCGATACCTTTACATCCGGATAGCCAATATTTGATTTGCTTTCCGGTTCGGAGACCATGTTTTGGCATGGTGCTGAGTTCCTCAAGGGTATACAGAGAGTCCTTCAATTTTTAATCAGATTTTGAAAAAATGTCTCGAGTCATTGGATATGCCAGAGAATTCAGTGTTAGTGCAGTATATTGATGACCTACTGGTGGCACCAAAGACACGAGAAGCATGTGTGACAGATACAATTGCTCTAATGATCCATTTGGCAGTAGGTGGGCATAAAGTGTCACCAGCAAAATTGCAATTTTGTCAGAAAGACGTTCAATATTTGGGACACAAAATTGAAAAAGGAGCTAGGAGAGTGTTACAGCATCGAATCAATGTGATTTTGCAAATGGAACCTCCCAAAACACAGAAAGAAGTTTGAATGCTTTTGGGCATGGTAGGATATTGTAGGCAATGGATCAGTGGATTTTCACTGATTGCCAAGCCTCTACAGGGAATGACTCACAAAGATGTGACTGATCCGATTGAATTGGATGAAGAAAGCATGAAAGCATTCATTGAGCTGCGAGATACTGTTTGTCGAGCACCTGCATTGGGAATGCCAGACTATACAAAAGATTTTGCATTGTTCTGTTGCGAGAGAGATGGGTGTGCGCTTTCAGTTTTGACACAAACACACGGAATGGCACGTCGACCAGTGGCATATTTTTCTGCTATTTTGGACTCAGTGGCTGCAGCATTGCCAGGTTGTTTGAAAGCAGTGGCTGCTACTTGTGTGAGTCTTGAGCAGAGTGAATCAATTGTTATGGGACATCCAGTGAAAGTATATGTGCCACACTCTGTTGAGATCCTATTAACTCGCACACGAACACAGTACATGACGTACAGTTGTTTGACTAAATACGAGAGAGTGATTCTGGGTGCTGAGAATGTGACAGTAACAAGATGTACAACATTAAATCCAGCAACTTTGTTGCCGAGTTCAAGTTGTGAAGAAGTGAGAGACGAAGCAGAAAATGATTGTTTGGATGTGACAGAGTTGTGTACAAAACCAAGACCTGACATAAAAGATACACCACTAGAAGAGTCAGTTTGTGTGATGTTTGTGGATGGATCTTGCCTGAGAGATGAAAAAGGTGTATTGGGTGCTTCATATGCTGTGTGTACAGTGGCTATGGTTCTTGAAGCATTCTGTCTAAGAGGGATAATGTCAGCACAAATTTATGAATTAATTGCATTGACTAGGGCGTGCATAATTGGCAAAAAGTTGAGAGTAACCATATTCACTGATAGTCAATATGGTTTCGGGGTGGTGCATAATTTTGGTCAGTTGTGGATGCAACGTGGATTTCTGACTTCTTCAGGATCACCTATCAGAAATAGTAACCATGTAAAAGATTTACTGAATGCACTACATTCGCCTAAAAAGATTGCAGTTGTCAAATGTTCGGCACATAAATCAGGAAATGATTATGTGACCAATGGGAACAGATACGCAGACCAAGTGGCTCATTTCTGTGCACAAAATTCAATTTCAATAAACAGAGGAAAAGAGAAAAATAATACAAATTGTCACTTGATGTTCTCTGCAATAGAAACATGGGATGAAATTAAACAGTCGCAGGAAGAAGCTAGTGATGCAGAAAAAGAAATGTGGATCAAATCAGGATGTAAAAAGAGATCTGATGATGAAGTATGGGTGTATGTAGACAAGAGACCAGTAATGCCAGACTATTTACTTTCACAGATGGCAAGGATGTATCATGGTTTAACACATGTTGGGAGAGATGCTATGATTAGACTCTTCAAACAGTCATGGTATAATCCAAAGTTCAGGGTCATTGCAGAGCGTCTATGCAAGAGATGTACAGTGTGCCAGCAGCAAAATCCAGGTAGAAAGACAGTTGTTAGTTGGGGCAGAATTGGGAAAGCTGCAGGACCTTTTACAAGGTTGCAGGCAGATTTAATTGAATTCCCTCCTTGTAATGGACTAAAATATGTGTTAGTTGTTGTTTGTCTGTTTTCCCGTTGGGTGGAAGCATATCCAACAACAAGGAATGATAGTTTGACTGTTGCTAAATTGCTGTTAAGAGAGATAATTCCTAGATTTGGATTTCCAGTTTCTTTAGAAACGGATAGAGGAACTCATTTTAATAATGAAATAATTCAAATGATTTGTGCAGCGTTACAAATTGAACAAAAGCTGCATTGCGCCTATCGACCAGAAGCATCAGGAGTGGTCGAGCAAATTAATGGCACTATCAAATCAAGACTGTCAAAAGTCTGTGCATCTACAGCACTGAAATGGCCAGATGCTTTACCCTTGGTATTGATGAGTCTGAGAAGTATTCCTGATAAAAAGACTGGATTATCCCCACACCAAATAATTATGGGGAGAGCAATGAGACAGCCAATTGTACCAGCAAACCAACTGATAAATATTACTGATGATCTGGTGCTTGATTATTGTAAAGGATTGGCTGATGTAGTGAGTTCTGTGTCTCATCAGGTTGGTGAAATTGCAACTACAACTCAGCAAGAACAAGCACATGATCTAAGTCCAGGAGAGTGGGTCCTGGTGAAGAAACACGTGAGAAAATCGTGTTTGGACCCTAGATGGCATGGCCCTTACCAAGTGATACTGGTGACGATGACAGCAGTAAAGTGTGGCGGCTTACCGAATTGGATACATGCAAGTCACACGAAAAGAGTCCCAAGTCCACTTGAAAGACAAGAAGAAGCAGAAAGTGGAGAAAATGAAGTTATAGAGTCTGAAGTTACAGATTCTGAAGTTGAACAAGGAACAAGTCAAATAGAGTGGGCACCAGCTACTGGGTCTCAAAAGACTGCTGATGAGAAAGAAAAAGAGGAAGTGAAACAAGAACAAGTACAACAGAGAAAAGGACTGAATAAAAGAACTTGCAAACTTGACAATGAAGAAACGGAAGCTGTTCAAGCAAAGAAAGCAAGAATAGGTGATGTGTGGCCAGAAGGAGTGAAAAGACTGAAATACACTCTGAAACAAAGATCACTTGACACAATAATTGAAGTTTCAGATCAGACTGAGCAAAGTGAGTCTGAAGAAGAATCAGTTCGTAAAACAAAAAGAGTGAGGGTTCCAAATAAGAAATACATAGCACCAGAATGGACATATGTGGTGTTGGAAGAAATTGAGAACACAGATCAGATCAAAGAAAACACTGGTACAGAGCAGGGTGAAGGAGACAGTTTTGAACCACCTTAAAAGGACTGTGAAAATTAAGGTGCAACAATTTTGAGGAAATTATTCCGAATCATTCAAAAGACTTGAAGAAGAAGAAGAAGATATAAAAAGAAAAAGAAAAAAAGGGGGCAAAGTAGAAAAGCCATTAGTGTGAGGATACACTTCTTTGGATAGATATTATTTTTGGATAGATATTTTTATAGATTAGATTTTTTCGATTTTTTTTATTCTAAGTTAGATTTTCGAGTTTTTTTAGTTTTCTAGAATTAGTACAAGTTTAATTAGAAATGGCAAACACAGCTGAGACTGGACATCAAAATCGTAGTTTTAAACGTAAATGTATTAATGCCTGCTTATTAAGTATTTTTCTACTAATGATAGTATGGTTAACACTAATTATCATTGTGCCTGTCTTAATGGTAACTAATCAAAGGAATGACACTAATATTAATGGTGTGATGAGTGAAAAAGTAGATACTAAAAGCTTAGAGAAAGACTCGCATACTAAAATAGAAAAGATGAAAGATGACAGTATCTATCATCATGATAAATCAATTAATGATTTCTCGTTAAATGTCTTTAATAAATTATTGTATGAGTATGTTGATGTAATGGATGCAAGAGATTGTTATGTGTGCATGCAATTACCGTCGTCTGTCTCAGAGGGGTGACATATCATCACCTACCTTTAACATATGGTGTGTCTTGTAGTGTCTTAACAAGTTTATTTTATGAGAGGGGAAGTCTCCAATTTTACTACTCTAACATGGATTTAGTATTTTCAGAAATTCTAATTAGAAGGAATATGAATAAAATAAATAGTGCTAGAAATGCACAATATATGAGAGAATTTTTCATTCTACACAAACAATAGATACAGTATATGCACATAGACATTACCTAACTTGTAGATTACGATTTGAAGAAATAGAATTAATTAACATGGTTGAAGATAGAAGACAAGAGTTTCAGAGAAAGGCTGCTGAGCAAAAGTCTCATGTACCTCCATGGGCTTTCAGAGAAGGAGATTACAAGAAGGGCGAGACTTACGCTGCCATGACCCTAGACTGGTATCATAGATTGAAGCTTTGTTTACTTAGACAAAAGACTGACTATAATAATTATTTCATTGGTTCTAGTGAATGTGATCATACTTTCCTAGTTACGGGAGGATGGGGATTGAAAGGAGGAACTGGTCCTGTCTTTCCGGGAATCTGTTATGTGTGTAGTAAGAATGCCTACTATAGGTTGCCTGCACATTGGTACGGGTGTTGTTATTTAGCAATAGTATTTCCTAAAATTATGGATGAGAAACATAGAATCAATGAAATAAAGAATGGACTAATACGTAATAAGAGAGCGAGTTTTTCAGAAATTATAGGAGATGTTTTTGGAGCATTGATACCTTCAGTTGGAGTTATACTAAATTTGCACAACATTAGATAATTGTCCACAGTGGTTGATCGTTTATCAACAGACACTGCTGGTGGGTTTTTAATGGTTGATACTGAGATGGTTGCAATTAGATCTATGGTTTTGCAGAATCGACTTGCCCTTGATGTAATATTGGCTAAAGAGGGTGGAGTCTGCAATATGTTGAAAATACAACAATGTTGTACTTATATCCCTGACAAGAGTAAAACTCTTGAGGGGTATATTAAGAATATTACAAATCTTCATCAAGTTTTATCCGAATTGAAGGTTGATGGTGCTTGGGAGAAACTTGGTAAGAGTTTTTCCTCTGTGGGAAATTGGTTTTCTACATTTGGGAATAGTCTATTAGGGTAAATATTAACACCTATTATTGCAGTGGCTACAGTGATACTAATGATTTTCTTGATTTATAAATGTTGCAAATGCAAGAAAGAGACATCTGATAATAAACGAAGAGCAAGAAAAAGAAAGAGAGAAGAAATAGAACTAGAGGATAGAAGAGGAAACTATTATGAAATGATGAGGGATCTAGATGGAAAATGATAAAACGAGAGAGAACAACAGCTTTTTAAGTGACAAATTGTATTGGTGGGTATTTGGTGATGGCTCAAAAATGCCATCAAAGGATGGATTGATGGAGCAGGGTTTTCGAAAAATAAAACCTGCTCGGATTGAGACCCCCAGTAACATTTTCTAATTTTTCTAACAGTGTGTAGTGAAAAATGTGTGTAATAACTAACATGAGGGAAAATAATACTGCGCAAGCGCGTACTAAAGCACTGAACTAGGCCGCAAATGCTTGACTATTGAAAAAAAGAGACTAATGCTGCTTTTGGTGCATGTTATTAACGTTTTGTCAAGCAATTATTAACATGGGTTGCGCATGGTTAGATGCAGCATTTGGGAGGGTGCGTAAAGAAAAGCATTTCAAAATAAGTAATTATATTTGTTTTATTTTCCGTAGAAGCATGGGTTAAGCAAAATAAAGAATTATTAACTGAAAAAGCAAAAGAGAATGTGGAGGGAAGGCAAAGGCGAGCGACCTTCGAATTTATGTGTGCCTGCCAAAAGTTAAACGTGAAGACGAAAAACAATCGACAAGTGATGAACGTTTCCTCTGGAAGCGCACAAGTGGCACAAGAAGAAACAGAACTTGACACAATTGTGGCGAGAGAAGGAAACTGAAGTCTGATATTGTATACTTGTATTTCCTGGGATGATGTAGTTGTAATGTTGAGAAAGCAAAACAATAGAATATTGAGAAAGATGAACATGCCGAGTGTGGTGCGACAGTACACCCCCTTCCTTAACCAATCAAAATGTAGATTTTACTCAGAATTGAAACAAGTGTGGGTTGGACTTTTAGGTTTTAAGGTATAATTGAGGTGCCTTGGTGGGAGGGGTTAGCTGCTGTTGGGGAGGTTAGGTTGGCGATGCTGATGGCGTTAGGTGTGATTGTCGCTGTCCTCGGTTTGCTTTAGAGGCCTACCTTTTCCTTTCCTGTTCCTGATTCCTGACTTAGACTTTGCCCTTACAAATCTTCTTGAGGGGCTCTGCTGCTCCCCTGGCCAGAGAGCAGATTTCCTGTTTCCGTCTGGGTTAGTACAAATAGAAACCTGACTTTGCGTAATCATTTGCAAATGTATTTTGTCTCTGAAACTTTTCTCTCTTCGCCTTTCCACTCCTACAATGCACTTTCAATGTGATGTGATTTGTCATTTTCTCTTTGCTAATTGTTTATTCAGTGATATTCCATGATTTGTACTGTGTATTGGTACTTGATGAGCATTTATTTCACATTATTTAGATAAAACATTATAAATATACACACTGTGTTCGTCTTTATTTTAGAGAGTGTACATTGATTATTGCCATCAACTATTCAACTATAAAAGATGCCATTGACACATTATTTTTCTATGAGTAATGCAGGTTCGGTTGGAGATTGGTAAGTTAGGTCTGAACTTTGCATTTCACACTGATCCCAGCGCAAAGGGACCTTGTTGGGTAATGTAATTGGGCCTTGTTTATTTGCAAATTTATTGATCTCTGGGCACTGGATCACCGCCTATCTCTAACACCCAGAGTACCACCCTTACCACCTGGCCATCCATCACCACTCAAGGAACCTCAACAACCATGGAGTTCATACACTCTGGAGCCCCCTCACACCCATGCCCTAATCATGTCTTCATCAAAGGACTGGACCCAATAGGCAGAGCCCTCATCTTGATACTGCATGAATCAGTCATCACAGCTACCTACCTGGATGCCTGGAAAATAGCACAGTATTCCACTCCTTAAAAATCCCTCAGCAGTCCTGCAAACGCTAGCCAACTATCAGCCTAATACCCTGCTACCTGGCATAGCAATAGTTGTGGAAAAGATGATTAACAAACACCTAGCCACCCACCTCACCAACAACCATATCTTTGACACCACTTAATCCTTATACACACTGAACCACACCACAGAGACCGCCCCCATCGCTGCAGAGGTGACTCAAGGTCAATTTTGCTGAATTAGCTCCTTCCTGACAATCTGCACCCAGTCGGTCAGCCTAGCCTTCCTCACCTCAGATGCCATCAAAGTCATCTGCAAAGTTCCACAAGGATTCTCATAGAGTCCCACTCTGTTTAACGACTACATGACCCCACGCACCAGCATCATCCGTGCCCATGGAATGAACATCATATTCTATGCTATCGACACCCAGCTAATACTCTCCCTCTCCGACAAGAAGCCAAACACCTGGACCAATTTCTCCACCTGCATGACCGAAGTTGCCAGTTGGATGAAAACTAACTGCCTCAAGCTAAACACAGACAGGATGGAAGTAGTAATCTTCAGCAAAGAGACCTTCCTCCGGCACTCCACCTGGTGGTCTGCCAAACTTGGACCCACATTCATCCCGGCAACCCACGAAAGAATCTCGGAACAGCAATCAATGACCAATTCACCATGACTGGCTGAGTGAATGCAGTCAACATTTCTTACTTCCACACACTCAGGATGTTCAAGAAGATCTTCAAATGGCTCCCCACCAGCACCCTCAGAAACTTCACCCATTTCAAAAGAAATAATATGAAAGGGACATTGGATTACTTGGCATCATGAACGACGACTACATAAACTAACTAAGATTTAGGGGAATGAAAAGAGAAAGACGAGACTCAACTGATGACAAAGGAACACTCTGAAACAGATTCACATGAGAAACATAGATTGATGATTTCACAAATCATTAGATTAGGAAATTGAGAAAGCTGAATTTTTTTATGAAAATTTCACCACATAATAATATAGAAGCACATTAAATATTAACATGAAAAATGCATAATGAGTCAAACGTTAGGAAATGTGCCTTTATATATTTTTGGCATGTATTTCTATCATTCTCCACTCACTAGGCTGCACTATTCATTTAATCTACTATATCCCTTTAAGAAAATATATGCTTTTCATAAAATAGTGATTTAACGCTATAATCGAACTCTGGGGTTTTACTTTTTGTCAAATGTGCTATTTCCTGAAAAAATGTATTGCTTCTTTCCTCACACCATATGTACTTAGATTCTTTTCTTTGCCACATATACATAATTAACAAGTGTGTTAATGAAAAGAAAGTGCTTGCTGCAGCTTACATTTTGGGATCTAACCAGGGCATACTATAATTTGAATGTTTCATTTCATAGAGTAGCTTATTCAGTGCTTAATTTGAGTCAGCGGTTTCTGGTGCTCAGCACTGGCACTTGTGACAGTCTGCAGCAGGTAGAACTGTCTGGCTAATTTAGAAATGACCACACCAACAGATAATTATTGATTCCGTATACATTAAAAATGACTATTATCTGCCACTTAAGCCATTTTTATGGCTTTGGAGCTTGAAATAATCCGAATTGCCACACTTGTAGGAATGTGATGGTTAGTAGTTGCGCTGTTACTATCATTGGCAATGCTGGCAGGAGCAATGTGTGGTGCAAGCTGCAGTGGCCTCCTCATGAGAGCCCCAGCACTTATGTTTTTACAAATTAAGCACTGAGCTTATTGTTATATGATGAGATACCAGAGAGCTAACAGAGTAAGCTTGCAAAAGGTTCCCATGGGAACCTTTGTAGATGTAACTTCTTGTAATACATTGTAGCCATCTCTAACTGACTTAATGCTGATGATGGAGCATTGAACAATCTCTCACCATTGGACAATGATGATACATTCATCTGTTTTTGCAACATGTTTTAGCTGCTTACTATATAGTATGTGTTCCTAGCTAGAGAGACACATGCTTCTGGACTCATTCCATGCATCCCTACCCTGCCATGCCCCTGGGCGATGCTAGCCCGACTTGCCATAAGACACTGCTTACAGTGATTTTTTTGTTTTCCTTGTGCTTCATGAGGAGATTTTCTGTTTTGTTCTGATCATAGCTACTGCTGGTATTCTTTTCTTCTCACCCTTTTAGACAGTTGTTATTGCAATTGTCTGGAGACCTCGGCTGAGTCTCCAGAACAGCCCTTAATGGGGAGTATGATTTTCCTCTAAGCTATTTGACTTTGCTCCAAAATCTACTTGCTCTTATCCAGAAGGAACCCCTAATGGGTTCTTGTTACGATAGGATAGGTCCTTTACTTTAGAATAGGGACTATACTCTGAATGGAACACGCTGTTTTTATTTCTCTATGCTTGTTCTAACCAATCTTATTTCATATTATTTCTGTAATCGATTTGCCACTAATTGAATAAAAGAACAAAAATACTGACTAAACTACTAAGATGAGAAAATAAAATTTTAAAACTTTGCCAAGCCTCTCTTTATTAGCTGAACATCAGATGTAATTATTGACGCGTTGTTGTGTAATGCTCCATTAGAAAACAGTGGCAAAGACTCATTGGCCAAGAAAGGCGCGGAACTTCCAAATTCTCAAAGTAAGTTCAAAGGGGCAGATTTACGTTGAACTAACGCAGCGGGGTACAGGAATCCATTTTGCTGCGCCGCGCTGCGTTAGTTTTGAAGCACAGGGATGCAACATATTTACAAGAATATGTTGCATCCTTGTGCTTCCCCCTGCGCTGGCGCACAAACTGCAGCCATGCGCCGGCGCAGGCATCCTTGCACCATGGTGCAAGGCTGCCTGCGTCGTGGGGAGATTGTTTTTGTGCAGGAAGGGGAACCTTCCTGCACAAAAACAATCACTACAACCATTTTCCTCTTTCAATGCGTGCTGCAGAATGCAGCACGCATTGAAAGAGGAAAAAACGAGGAGAAATGAAAACATTTCTCCTCGGTGCGCCTCGCTACGCCACCTCTAGGGTGGCGCAGCTTTCAGACGCATCTCCAGAGTTACGATTTCTCGTAATTCTGGAGATGTGTCTTGTTCCATGAGTGTTGCGTGGGAACACCCACAGCAACACCCATGGAACGCCCCTTCACCGCAAAGTGCTGCATGTGAAGGGGCTGTATTTACAAGGAGAGGAAAAGTCACGCAGGGTGGCTTTTCCTCTCCTTGTAAATATGGAGCAGCCCCCTGCGCCACCAGTACGTCACGAAAAGTGACGTACTGAGTGGCGCAGAGAACTCGTCAATCTGCCCCAAAGTGTTCTCATTTGTGGAAATTTTTGTAAGATTTCTGCGCTGGCACCCTCATCATCAGCAAGCTGGACTACGACATTGCACTCTATGCTGGAATCAACCCTCAACTGACCAGAAGGCTCCAGTTCACACAAAACTCTACAGTCAGGCTCACCCTCAACCTCTCACCCTGCAATCACATCAACCCACACCTCAAAGAGCTCCACTTGCTCTCAATCCACAAACATGCACTCTAAAAACTCCTCAAACACACATACAAGGCCTTGCCCAACTTTGGCCCCACCTGTCTCAACAAACACATAAACTTCCATAAACCTACCAAACACCTTCGCACAGCCAGACTCCTAGTCGCCCACACCCCCTGCATACACAGACCCAGATCTGGTAGTCGTGCCTTCTCCTACCTCGCTCCTAAAGCATGGAATGACCTGCCCAGGCTCATCAAAGCCTCCACCTCCATTCTTGAATTTCACAAGAAACACAGGACCTAGGCCCAACCCTGGCTCAACCCATACAGCTCCTGCTTCAGCAGCAGACTAACCTATCCGGTAAGTGGTGCACTGTCCGAATGCACAGAGCATAACATAACACAAATTGCAGACATGCTTTTGTCCACTTTGAGACAACTTAGAGCAGAGTTGGGTGATCTCTTTATGGGAGATTCAATTTACCTAACTATTCCTTTTCAGGCTATTCTATACTAATTTTGTTCTCTTGTATATATGACCTTTATTGATTTGAACTTCCCATCAATTAATGCATTCCCTTACTGATTACTGATTAGTACTAGTTTGATGATTTTGGATTTGTGCCTTTTAACCTTTAATAAACCTCATTGGTTTGAAACTTGTTGAACTAAATGTGCTTCACATTATTTAAATGTATTGATTTGATGACTAGTCTTAGTTGTGGATTTTGATTCATCAGATAGCGCTTTATGAGCCCTGAATTTGCATGAAGAAAAGCACTATAACACAGGCTGTCAGAGATCCAATCCAGAGCAACCTGGAATTTCATTATGACGTAGTAACAGTGGGCAACAAGCTATGTTATCCACTGTTACTTCATCATAGCAGTGGATTACTGGATTTAGAATCCAGTTATTCATGCTAACGGCTCTCTACAAGAGCCATCCATAACACAGGCAATCAAGTTTACCTATCCTTATGGAACCGAACAAGTGATGTCAGTGGCAAAGAAGTACGCATTGCCCAAGGTAACTGTTAGACCTGGCATCATTGGCGCGGGTCTCCCTTCCTCTTTTCGCTTCTGACCTTTTATGTTGGCTGGATTTAGATGCTCTGGGCGCTCTGCCACTGCCAATCAGTGACACAGCGCGAATGCTCCCTGTGTAAAGATAACTGTATGAATTGGGATAATCATAATTGGCTCGTTTGGTTTACCTGTCAGTCCCTAGTATCAGTGCACTGTGTGTGCCCAGGGCTGGTAGACCAAATACTGCTGCTGGGCCGGCAGCGCTGATTTGCGCTACCCACCGAAGCAGCGTTGAAAGTATGTCTGTGTAGCATGTTCTAATAGCGAGTTATACCTACCACAGTCAGTTATCCTACAAGGATCCATGATCGAAGGTGTTGACTAAGGCAGACAGTCCAAGTAATATCAGTATGACCAGTTGTGTACTATCCAAGGGGCTCTTTCCCACCACGTGTCCTGGACAAAAGATAGACATAGCTCAATCTCAAGTGCATTTTTACTATGCAAATGGGATCTGTTCATGCACTGCCATGAGTTCAGGCAAAGAGTTTGAGGCAAGAAGAAGACAGGCTGTCAAGAAAGTAGATGAATGCAGCAGAAGGAGCAAGTGAATTTGCTCAGGCCTACTAAGGAAGCTCAATTGAAAGCAGGAGTGTGAAAAGAGTAGGGTCGCTGAATCAATGTGCAGTCTACAAATAGCACAGAAAATGAATGACTGAAGTGTAATGATCGTCTAGGGGATTGTTGTCTTGACATACACCCTCAGTCTTCAGTGGTGGCCCCATCAGGTAAGCGCGGTCGGGTGGGGCAGGGGCGGGGCAAGGGGGAGGATATACGACGGAATAGGGAAAATAAAATTAAAAAAAGAAATTAATAAAACCACTTTACTTGCACTCACCGCATTGCTATACGGCAAGCGCAAGGTAAGTGATTTTATTTATTTATTCATTTTGTTTTCCGTATTCCGTCGTTTGTCACTTGACCACGACCCGCTCACCCCGCTTACCTGCATGGGCCGCCACTGTCAGTCTTAAAGCTCAACACTGCTGTAAGGTGCTCTCATTTGATGAGCATTCCTATTAATGTCTGTCTTGCATTACAACCTGCATTAGTCGCAAGCATGTTGCAGCAGAACCAATCATCTCAGTTTTCCTCAGCGAGGTGTTTCATCTTCTTTGAAGTCATATGTTCAAAGTAGGTCGGATGTCTGAGCGAGATAGCTGCAGTTCTGCTCTGTACACTGCTCTGTACACTATGATTTACTTGAATTACCCATCTGAAAATATCGAGCTTGCTCTAGCAGCCTTGGAGAGAAACACAGAACGGATAAAAAAGGTAACCGGCTGTAAATGAGGCTTTCAGGGGTCAGACAGAGAACACTCCGGGGCCTGTTATTAAGCACACCATGCCATGCTTTCTGTAGATAAGCTTTTACAGTTATCTACATCTGCGCTGCAAAGCCGCTTTATTTGGAGTTTAATTTATGGTTTCGGTTGCACTTACAACTGTAGCCATCTGGATATAATTCATGGTTATATTTTTGTCAAGGGAATCCAAGCTTATGCTGCTAAGTTTGTAGTATCGGTAAGTTAAACTTAGCCAAGCCAAACTCTGCTTTGCCCAAATTCTTTGAAATCATTTTGATGTTCTCAATTCGAAGACAAAAATAGCGGAAACCACATCATAATAGTTACTTGATATGAATGCTAACATGCCGAAGTACTCACGCTACATTCTCCCAGAAGAAACAGGTATGCCCTACACCATACTCTCATCAGTTTTTGTCAAGGAAAGACAAGTGCTGTGTAATAAGTTTGGACGTTTGGATTTCATTTTTTTTTTTACTGTTAGTGGTGAAGAACCTCAAAGAGTTGTCGTGTGTCTCTTCCTATTGATCTAGAGGTGCTTAGCAAGACTTGCGAAGAACGGTGTTATAGTTCTGCTGTTTTATTTTTGTGATGCTCTTTTGTGTCTTGGCTTTTGCTGGTGGGCAGGCAGGGGCTGTCTAGGGGGAGCGCCCTAGTTCTCAAAGGAGTGAAAACATATTATTTTCTATCTTTCGATAAGTAGAGGGAGAAGTCTTCTTTGGGGATAACCCCCACTCAAAGCTGACTCATTGCCCAGTCTGGATTCTTCACTACAACGGAGACGAGGGGAAGGGAGTGCCAGATCCTACCCAAGAGGTGCTCAAGCAACATTTCACTTAGTTTTCCTCGACTTCCAGAGGGCTAATAAAAACAATGGAAAAACTATACTGCACTTCACCCACCCCACACCACTTCCCCTCAGTGGTGGCTGATTG
The DNA here is from genome assembly GCA_963921515.1 of Calotriton arnoldi. Lineage (NCBI taxonomy): Eukaryota > Metazoa > Chordata > Amphibia > Caudata > Salamandridae > Calotriton > Calotriton arnoldi. The sequence goes on from CAWUFW010023403.1 coordinate 55,014, forward strand.
CTTTTGAAAGTGGCGGGCACTCCAGGAATGCCCTTATTCTCAACCCCAAAGCTCTCAATTGTGGCCTACAATGTTTATAACATGCCACGATTAAGAGCGTTGGAGTTGAGCCTAAAGGCAGTGCGAGTTTCTCACACTACCTGTCAGTGTGTAAAAATAAATAAAACAGTATATACAATTAAAAAAAAGACCTACTTACCCACTCCTCTCTGGTCTGCCGTCCATCTAGAAAAAAAGGCAGTAAGGGGTCTCTGAGGCAACTCTCCTAACTAATCCAGACGCTGCTCTCATGCTGTTCACCAGCATGAGAGAAGCACCAGGATTGTTTGCAGTGGGCAAGCTCAGTACTCCTACAGGCACTGGAGGCCTGTGCCTGCTCTCCACCCAGCTGTCTAAGAAAGCTCAGGTTGGAGTGTTTAAAGTGCGCATGTCAGGCTGGCCGTCGCAAGACTGCCAGCCAAAGTGACATACGCACTTTAAACTTTAAGTGTGCACCGGTCCTCCTCCCCTGCTGCCAGTCAGCTGTAATGGCCCAGCCCCAATACTTGGCTTGGGCTGGCCGGCTGCACTGAAAAATAAAATGGTAATAAAATTATTTTATTACCATTTAATTTTCAGGTTTGCTGCACTGGCAGCAGGGTGAATTGACGTTCTTCCGCCCTAATGGAGGCACCGCTGCTGTGATATCCTAAGCTAGACTTTAGCTGCTCCTCAATCTACTTGAAGATCCAAAGCTTCGATGTTTTTTAAAAGCAACCTTTCATGAGGGAGATTTACTTTCTTAAAATTTTATATGGGGCAAATACTAGTTTAGACTGTCGGGATATCTGAAAATAAATGAATTTGTCATCCTTCATTTCTGCAGAACACATTTGGTGCATTGCTGCGTGCTTTCTGAGACTGTACTGCACTTATATTGTGATACTCCTGAGCTTAACCCCTGTGGTCAACATAATACCAGTGGCGGCTCCTCGGCTAAGGCGGAGAAGCGTCGCCCCACTGCCTTTTTTCAGCATGGCAAAAAAGGAAATATTAAATAATAACGAGATGTTATTATCATTTTACATTTCTATTCTGGGGCAGTTTTGTGGGGTGGGGCTAGGCTGCGCAGGGGGGAGGAGTGGTGGCACCCTCCTACGTGTGCATGAATGTTTGGCCAGCCCTCTGGGTCCGGCCAAACATTCATGCACTCTTTACATTTATTTATTTTTATTTATTTGCGAAGTTTTATATAGGGCTGGCTAGACCCGGAGGTATCAGAGTACTTTACATGAGGATCAGAGCATTACAGGTTACATAGTTACATCAATTACAGGCTTCAATTAAAGACATAGGAGAAAACAAAAACATGATATGCGGGGGAGGGAAGGAAACACAACGGGGCGACGAGGAAAACAATGTCAGATGTCCGGCTGGGTAGGTGTCGGCCGAGGGGATGAACCAGAGCCAAAACTCCTCTATAGCTGCATAGGACAGCTCCACCGGGCATCGGCCAAGGTTGCTCGGGCTCCGAGGTAAGCACAAACAGTTATGGTATCCGCCCAGGGGGGATCGTCAAAGTTCCATCGAAAGGCCCCGGTCCTGGTGTTACTGGGAAGCGTTGTCCGCTACGTTCTCCAGCTGGCCCCCAGGACAAAAGTGGTCAGAAGAGAGGTGGAAGGGTCAGATTCCAAGGTTGGCGGAATTGTAGGACAACCCAGCCTCCAGCTTATTTGGCATGGGCGCACCACTAGTATTGCATCTCGCCCATCCCCCACGCTTCCGCTTAGCTCACCTCAGGTAGGGTGTCTCCAATTGCAGTGGCGGCTCCCTCACTCCGCTTCGCTGTATCTGGTCCTCACCGGTTTATTAGGTTTATTGGGGGGGGATTGGGGCCACTGTCTGATGGTTAAACAGGGGTCGGCGACTGTAGGTAGGTTTCAGTGTGCCTGTGGTTGTTTCCTGCACCGGGTGCGGCGGCCATGTTGAAGTCAGGCACGCAGAAGCAGAGGTGTCCCTCCTGCGGTGCCCCCAGATGCCTCCATCAACCAGAGCGAACTGCTCACTAAGGGGTCGATTCCGATTCGGGCCGGAAATTTCTCCGACCGAGCCGGACCCGGAGAGATTTCCGACCGAATCGGACCCGTGCAGTCCGACCGAACGAGTACGATGCGTCCGTATGTTAACGGACTCGAGTCGGTCGGACTCCCATTGAAGTCAATGGGAGCCGGTCGTACAACGCGTACGCGGGCTCCCATTGACTCAATGGGTGCGAGTCGGACAAGTGCGCCCCCTACAGCGGGTGCGCGGCGAGCGAGTCGCGCCGTACACGCACAGGTAGGGGGACCCATGGGTCCCCCTGTGTGCGACTCGCGCGGCTACGCGTACAGGGGGTCCGACACGGACCCCCAAAGTACGGCTCCGACAGCTCTTACGAGCCGGACGGCGCGGCTCGGTCGGACTGCTCGCGGCGCGCATCGTACTTACCCGGCCGGGAAACGTCTCCATTGCGCGGTGCGAGTCGAGTCCGAGCGAGTCGGTCGGAGCGGTTCGAGCCGGGAGCGAGTCGGTCGGAGCGGTCGGGATGCCCGGACGAGTCGGTCGGCGATTTCGCATCGTACTCGCTCGGCCGGACCCGCGTACGGTTCGGTCGGGAAACAGGGCTCCGAATCGGATCCGGTAAAGCCGAATCCGATTCGGAGCCCTACCGGCCGAGATCGGAATCGGCCCCTAAGCCTCTATGTGCCCCTTTGGTATCCCTGCAGACACCACCAGCCCCGCCACTACCTGCTCTAAAATGGATCGTTCGTGGTTCGGACGGCAGCCATGTTGGAATCAGGCATCGCATCTCTATGCGCTCCTCTGTGTTCACCCTAAATTATGGGAGGCATTGTTCCTCGTCTCCGCACAGCGCTAGAGCCTGGAAAGAATGTTCCAGCAGGGCTAGTGGTAACAACCACTCGTAGGTTTCACTGTCCGACTATCTTCAATCTCCGGGCCCTCAACTCCTCCCCAGAGCCCTCCACGCCACCTCCGACTTGCGTAGTTTCTGGGGGGGGAGGCCAGGAGAGATATTGAATGTCTTAGCCTAATATTTAATGGCGATCACTGGCGAGTGAATTGAGATGCCGCCGAGAAGTACAATGATTGCCCCCGGGTGGCGGCATCTCAGTGGGCCAGGACTGTAGATGGGGGTTGCAGGGGGGGGCCGTGCCCGTTTCGCCGCAGGGCCCGCACACCCGGTCCACCCGGAAGATGGAGGAGCGTCCCCCGAGGCCTATGGGTTTCCCACGGGTCTCAGGGAAGCCAGGGCCGATCACTCCTCAACTCGTTTTTGCCGCGGGGTTGTCAAGATGGTCCGTTCCGCTTCGTCAGAGACCCACTGTCCACGATTTTCCTCCGCTGGCTGCCGCGCGTGACCAGCGGCAGACCTGGCCTTTCTTCTCGTGTACAGCCGCATGTACAGCTACTTTATAGCCTGGGTGGAGAACATGCTCTGGCTTCCATTCCCCATCTGAGCGCCGAACCACGGCTCTCAGACCAAATTACAACGCTGCATTGCAGCGTTGTTATTGGTTCAGGGGAGCCTGGGTGCTTACCAATCACAATGCTGCTTTGCAGTGGTGGGATTGGCTTAGGGGAGCCATCCTGCTTCCTGCTCCAACAGAAGCCAGAAAGAGGACGGAAGAGAGGCGGCCAGCAGGTAAGTGAATTTTTTTATTTTTATTTTCTTCACCTTCCCACCTTTCCCCACCCCAATACTGATTGGCGGGAGCAGCCGCGACTGCATCATACCTTATTTAGCACAACCATAATAGACTCCTTATCCTTAAGGGATCTCCTGTCCCCACTGTGGACTCCTCAAGGCCTCCTTCACTTCCTGTGAGCCTCTGCCCTGCTCTGTTTTACTGATTGCACTCCCGTCAGTCTCGAGACTCGCAATAGTCCCTTTCAGCTCACCTACCTCCCACTCCTCACCTTGATCCTGAAGGATCCCCATCAACCCTCTCTCTTTGTGGAGGGAAGGCCATCAGGACCTGTGGCACATTTCACAGCAACCTGTCACTGCCTCGCAGACCAAGGGTAGAAGGAGAGCTCATTGTAACATTTCAGCCAAGAACAAGACCTCAAAACCAAACCCAGTGACTTCCATCACCTGCCCATTCTTCATGTGAAAGACGGTCAACATACCATCTTTTAATTTAAATATTTTATTATTCGATTCTTAGCTGAAAGACTGTTATGCTAGTAGTATAGAAATAATTGTAAGACGACTATCTTGACTTGGCTGTCTTTATAATTTTCTGTGTGCTTTTCTTCCTCAGGACAACTCAACATTCTACACATTTTAAAAACTCACCTGTGCGGAATTGGTTTATTGTTTGGAAGGGGTGGAAACTGCACTCAAATAATAAACACAATTCTTGTCAGGGTGAAACACAAGAAGTCACTAAATTAACCTGTGCTTAACCCTCAGCTAGCGTTTCACAAAGCAGTCAGGCTTAACTTGGAGGCAATGTGCAAAGTACTTATGCAGTATTCAAATAGTAATAAAGGGAAAACATAACACAAGAAAAATAGAGTAAATTAAAAGAAAACAAATGACACCAAAATGAATCAAATTCAATTAGTAGAACCAGAGTTATTGATTTTTACATTTTTTTGTGAAAATAGCACCCAGAAGCAGAAAGTGCCACTTGTGTTTATCTGCTCGTGCTTGACCGAGATAAAGTCACAAGTTCAGGATGACCGCGATGGAGGGTGGGCCATGTAGGGGGTCCAGGTTAGTCAGCTGAAGAGTTACCTTCTCGAGTACAACATGAAAAGTTCCATTCATGTTGGAGGAGGCTGTGAGGAAGAGGCTCTCATCACGAAGAGCAGGTTGAGTGTCATGGACGGACATTGCTGTAGCACAAAGATCCTGCCATCGCTGAAGCTTTGAGGTGTGGACTATTATTTTTGGTGTGAAGCGCAGGTCCTGTGAAGGAACAAGAGGGATTCTATAGAAGACATTGCCCATGGCACTGCCCATGTATATACATTATTGAAAGTTGTGCACAAGGTACTAGATTTCCAGTCTGTGTATATATTGCTATGAGTAGGAAATCACATGATGTTACTGATGTTCCCTACTTTGCAGTTCTACTAAAGTTAAGAAGAAACTATACCAATCTTCCGCGAAAGAACCTGTTGTGCTGCAGCTTGCAGTAGCTGTTTGTTAGACCTGGCATCTTTGGTGTGCTTTCCCCCTTTCTTTTTTGCTTCTGACCTCCTGTTTTAGACTCTGTGCTGCATTTCGTTTTTGCTGTTTTTAGGACTCTGGGCACTTTACCTCTTCTGACCAGTGTTAAAGTGCAAGTGCTCTCTGTGTAAATTGCCTTGGTGATTGGTTTTCCATGATTGGCACATTTGATTACTGGTAAGTCCCTAGTAAAGTGCACTGCGTGTGCCCAGGGTCTGTAATTCAAATGCTGCTAGTGGGCCTGCAGCACTGATTGTGCCACCGACACAAATAGCCCTGCAACCATGTCTAAGACCTCCCACTGCATTGTCTGTGGTGCAATTCTGAACCGCCATGTCGAATTGGCAAGTGCAACTAATTGCCAGGCCCAAACCTTCCCTTTTACTACATGTAAAGCACACCTAAGGTAGGCCCAAGGTAGCCCCATGGGCAGGGTGCAGTGTATTTAAAAGGTAGGACATGTACTGGTGTGTTTTACATGTCCAGATAGTGAAATAGTGCTAATTTTGTTTTCTCCCATTGCAGGGACCATCTTTCCCATAGGTTATCATTGGATCTGCCTTGCAACCTCTTACAAGTGTAACTTCTAATGGGGAAGAGATAGAGATTTGGAGTTTGGGGTCCCTGAACTTACAATTTAAATTTTTTTTTTTTACTGATGTTGGTTTTTAAATTGTGAGTTTGAAAATGCCACTTTTAGAAAGTGTGCATTTTGTTGCTTTACGATTCTGTGTCTCTGCATGCCTGTGGAATCCACGTCTGAGGGATGGTGACAGTTAGGAACGCGCCCTGTCCCGGCCCTCCTCTAGGCAGATGATGCCGTCCTCATGGCACGCACCCCTCTGGCCCTTCAGTCCCTGCTCTCGAATTTTGCAGTATACATGAAGGAACTTGGCCGGCTTCTAGTCAATCAAGGAAACACCTTCGTCATGAAATGTGGGAGGACTAGTAAGAAATGTAGAGATATAAGAATAAACGGCACAAACATTGGTTTTACTAATACCTTTTCTTATTTGAGGATTTTATTTGATAAGGATGTTTTATGGAACAAGGCCATTGCCAACAGGAAGCTACAATTTAGCAAATCTTGTATGGCCCTTAGAAACGCTTTGCGAGACGATTGGGCTCTAACCCACCCGAGGTGATGATGAAGATCTACAAAGCCAAGTGCCTTAGCATAGCTCTTTACGGGGCGGGCTTGTGGGGACATTATAAATGTACAGACGTCCACGTGGTAGAAAATGATTTTTTTTTAGATATCTGCTTGCAACACCTAAAAGCACATCAGTATATGTATGTCACACCGAATTGGGTGCCCAATTCATCGCAGATTTAATAAAGCTGCAGCCATTCTACTCTAGCACAAAATCTGGACTTCTGAATATACGGGTCTTAATCGAGCTATAATAGGGGATTGTCTCAAATTAAGTTCACATTTAAGTATCTCATGGTTGGCCCACGTACAACGTTTTTTCCGTGATATGGGCCATCCTGATTATTTTGAGGAGCCCGAAACATTAGATATAATAAGCAGAAAGACCTTGAAAAAGGAACGAATGATACACCTGGAAAATCTCAAACTGCTAACTGAAGTCCCTAAACCCAGTGTCTTGAAAAATGAACTGATTTTAACTACTTTTAATATGCAACCCTACCTTAAAACTGTATTAAACTGAAGACATAGGTTTGTTTTGACCCGCCTAAGACTGGACATATTCCATAGACTAGTCAGCTTCCCAAAAATGAATTACTGGTCTAAAAACCTGACCAATTGCCCCTGTGACAATACGATGCCCCAGGATACTATGCATGTGGTCTTTTTCTGTAAATTCTATAATCAACAAAGGAAACGATATATACTACCGACAATTAGACCATTCTGTTTTACACAATTCTGCCCTGTATATTTATTTTTGCAATATTATTCCACAAAAAGCCAAGGCGAAGCTGCCAAATTACGAATGCACATCCACCCGTACCGTCCGTCGGAAAATAATTTTCAGTAACTTCGTATATTTTGGTGCTCTCCAAGCATTGGGCCTCCCTCCGCCTTGAGAAGGCCAAACTGGCTCCCCAAGGAGATAAAATCCCCTGTGAGATCCCCAAATGTATTACACACATGCCGAGGCACTTCCAAAGTCAGTCCAAATCTGTGTAGTGGGCATTAGCCATCATCATGAAAAGAGGAAGTCCACAAGATGTTCTTAATTTCCTTTTATGTATCCTTTATTTTCTTGCCACAATCCCATCATAAGCAACAGGCAGCCGACACGTGTTTCGTCCGAAAGGACTTTCTCAAGGCAGCACTGAAAAGTTTCTTTCTTTTTTGTATACGGCAAGTCGTAGCTCCCAATAGAAGAGTTTCAAGGAACGAGCGTAAAAAATCTGGTAACCTAAGAAGAAAATCCACACATCGAACCTCAGCACCTGACGTGTAGCTGAAAGGCCACCACAACCAGAGTGGCGAGCAATGTGTCACCGACGTTTGTGGCACCCGCTACAACTCAGACACAGGCCCTGCTGTGCGGCTGAAGTCATCGATACATCACCTGCTTTGTAGCTGTCAAACCGACGCAGCGCTTGATCCACCGCCGCTGCATCAACTCAGCGCGTCTGGATTTTCGATGCATCATCCCTGGGCACCAAGTTCTTCATTGACATGGCCCTGCAGTAAGGAACCGAGGCTGCGTGTCTGGAGATCGGCGCATCACCTCCCCTGACAGTAACAAACCAGTGCATCACCTACCCTGCTCTGCAGTAAGGAATAGACGCATCACCTCCCCTGGAAGTAAGGAACCGACGCATTGACTTCCCTGTGAGTAAGGAACCGACACATCGTTTTGCTTTTCCAGCGCCTCACCACCCCTGCACCTGTTTTCATCTTTGTTTTTGACGCATCCCAGGTGCTAAAAGTGATGCATTCATAGTTCCAATGGACTGAACTATCCTAAACCTTTTAAAAGTGATATCTTGACTTGACTCTTTGATTCAGATAAATGTTGGATATTTTACTAAACTAATTTGGTGTCTTTTTGTAGTGTTTTCACTGTGTTACTATGCATGTATGTACAAATGCTTTACACATTGCCTCTCTGAGAAGCTGGACTGCTCATGCCAAGCTACTAAAGGGGTGAGCAGGGGTTTTCTTAGCTGTGCAATCCCCTTACCATGACTAGAATAAGGGTCTCTACTTGGCCAGGGTGCAATCCACTGCCAACTAGAGACCCCCCCTTTTCTAAACTTATTCTACAGATAGGGGACGGTGTGAATGTAAACATATTTTGCAATATAGTCATGTTTTTGTGTATAGCATCAGGAATACTCAGTTAGCTATCAAAGCATATAGTTGATTATACATAAATATTGCTACGGAATATGTATTCACAATTAGAGTTATGTTTAATATTTCATTGACAAGTTAGCAAAGACATCTCTATCTTGTAGAGATCCACTACAACCGGCAGACCTCCTTTTTTTTTTTTTTATATATATATTTTTATTAGTTTCAAAACAAAAGTATTCTGGCAGATTCAGGATACAATTTCTAACAGGTGCCCATCTGTCAACATCATGCTCTGATCACTCCCATATACAAGTTATATATCCGTGGTCTACAATTAACCGGCAGACCTCCTTGACCTCAGAAGTGACAAGGCAGATTGTGGAGTCCTGTGTCTGTTTTACCCTGATCCCATTCCCCATTTCGTTCTTCTAACATTGGCCCTCAGATCTTAGCATATGTCATCATTGGTGGGGCTGAAAAGAACACTGAATCCATTTGATACTGTGCACATGGTGAGTGCAACCTGACAACCATGCCAGTATTGCAGATAGTCTTCAAGTGCAAACCGTGCTGTTTTGGCACATGCATTGCGGAGCCATGTCCACTGCTGATCTTTTTAATACTTACTATTACAAAGCAAACCAGGGGTTGGGGCAATTTTATGTCAGCAAGGCCAGATCACTTTAAATATCAAATACAAAACAAGAGCCAGTACTGATGTTGCTTCAAACAGCAATTATTTTGGGTTCGTGACCATGGAACTCAATTAGCATGGTCACCATTTATTTCATCATTCTTTTTTCATCAGATCCTTATTCGTTTTTTGGGGAATCTGTCATAGACGTAGGAATAAACAAGCAATACTTTTTAACTTCAAAGAATACTAGTTGTTGCCTATGTGACATAAGAGCAAACAACACAATACATTAAACAGTGAACGAACACAAATTGTGGCACATGCACTTGGAATAAACAAAAATATGAACATAAGTATATATCTCAGTTCTCAATTGTAACACCAAAAAGGAGCCTACGTGTTATTTCAAAACAATTGGGGGCCCCGACTTAATGGATAAACCAGGGGATGGTCGAATTTTGCCAGTCTTAAAATACAGTAAAGTAATGCATGTAAATATGATTTCAATTTACAAGCGTTGTTCTTGCTGTACACCTCAATGTACAGTAGCATCAAGCAGCCCGTATTATTTCTTTCCTGGGCTCACTGCTGAAGTAAACCCCGATCTTTCGAAAGCAAAGCCATGTTTACGATTCAGAAAGCGAAAATGTAATAGAGCGAAAAAAGGTTAATCCCCTAAATCTCCTATAACTCCAAATTGCTATTCTCTTCATGTTTTGGGGATTCGCTGATGCTGTCTAGCATCCGTCGGGGCTTAGACTTTAAAGAGATAATGAAGATACGAGTTCCCATGCTATCATCGGACTTAGCTGACGCCTCTTTTCTCGCGGCACGAGGCAGATATTGACTGTCACGCGACAGATCTTGGAGTTCTTAATGTTCAGTAAAATCATCTTGTTTAAGGGCTTTTTCATTATGGATCTTTAATAGAAAACTGTAAATTATTCACCCGCATCGACATTAAATGGAAGTCTAAGCTGACTTGACTTGCTTAATGCAACCGGGCTCCATCTCTGTTGAGCACGCAGTAGACGTGCAGATTAAAATGCAAGTAACACGTACCAAAAAAATCGTCACTATCCATTTCCCTAGAAGGAAGCTAGAGTAGACAACACCTAGGGAATAATTCACAAAGAACTCAAGAATTCTTAAAACCAGAGATGCCCAGGGGTTTGTATGACTGACAACTTTAATTAAACAAGCCTCGACTATTTATTTTATATGGCAACATTGAATGCGATATAAATTTAATAAAAGAAAGAGAATGTATGTATCATTTTAGGTTTCCCTTGTGATGGTGCTGGCACGACTATCAGATTTGGTGTAAAATATTGCTTGCCCCATTTTGTCAAATATATTGTATTCCATGCATACTGCATACATATAGAAAGAGGCTTCAGTTCAGCCTTCTTCCACTATTTGCTTGAGACATTGTTAAACACATCTTGGATCATCCCACAGTAGCATTTTATTCTCCTGTCTTTCTATCAGTTTAGATGCTCCCTTTTGCTTTTTGTGGAATTGATGATGAACTATTTTATATTTAAAAGGCGAACTCTGTCATTACCCTTTTAATCTTTTATGTAATTCATTGATTGTACATTCAAAGCAATTTTTTGTTTTGCACTACACCAGGATTTTGTATTTGCTTTAGTCATCAGATGACATGGGGATATATGTCTCTGCACAACTGAAAGTTGTAAAAGGCTGCTCCTCCTTTTACCCTGAGAGTCATAAGGTTGCTGATGGTAACCAAACTAGGACCAGGAAAGCTGCAGTTTTACTATACAGCTGACAGATGTCCTCAATGGAGAATATCATTGCTTGAAAGCTGATGTTGCAATATGTAGCCAAAAGATGTCTTCACAGAAGAATACAATGGAGATGGAAAGCTACAGTTGCTCTATACTACCACAAAATGTGCTCATAGAAGATAAAGGACTACAGTTGTTCTAAAGGGAAGACAGCTATGCTCACCTAAAATGATAATGTAAATGGGAGAGAGAAATGGAGCTACTAGAAACAGCCTCTTATAAAAGATTAATGCCGAAGGGGGCAGAAGGGGCATATAATGTAGAGGATAGCAACACTTTCTGACTGTGATGGCTTTTCCTGGGTGAACACTTAATGGTTTACCCAGTTTTACTTTTTCCCTGTATTCTGTTATTTGTAATCTTTTATTAGCAAATATATGCAAGAAGAGCTGTACCAGACACAAAAGCAAATAATGCTGGCCTTTTTGTACTATTTGTACTGTCACAGCTGCCACAGCTACTTTAGAAGAGCGCTGACACAGCCATGGCTGGAAGTGGGTTCCGTTGTGCAGTTTAGCCTTTAAGGCCACCACCTATGCGTCAGAGGCCACGTGAAAGGCTGCGTTCCTCATAGTTGGGGCGTTCAGATGTAGCAAGAATTGAAATCACATCTGGAGGCCCAGCAGTTGCCTGCTATTGTGATTTATTTACATGTTTATACTTGCCATGCTGAAGTCTGTTGAAAAATCTCAATTCCACACCCTCAGTTAAGCTGCTCAGCCTGACATGAAGTATTGGTGCCTGCTTGTTTTCCTTCCTTGCATGGAATCCTGGTGCTCGCCTCGTCTTCTTGTCAGCATCCCCACTCAGTAGGATGCAAGGGAATCTGTAAGAGAAATATAAAGCACTTACTAACAGATGAATGTTGCTACAAAGTGGTAAGGTGCAAAGTGTAAACGTAGTATGGAGAAGGCCTTACCGTAATGGATACCATCACTTTTTCTGGAGTTCCTGAAAACAGAAAGGTATTATATGAGATTTAGAAAAGTACTTTTCTTTTGCAAGACTGTTTCTTGAAAGTCTTTTTTGGACACTCGGAGATTTGTGATTTACAATTCCTCTGATTGAGCCTCATTCTCAAAATTGTCTTACTATTGGAAATATTTAGGGAATCATTATATAATTCCCAGGATTCTTCATATGGTATAATGTCCTCCCTATGTGGTTCAAAAAGTAATAAGAATGGTCCCAGCAAGGGTAATTATGTTGGGTTGCAACATTCCCCAGAGCTCTCATGTGATTTTATTGTTCATTACCCTGTAGAGGTCATTGAACGCATATGTTGTTTTCCCTTACACCAGAGTCGCCAAAGTGGGAAGTTTTAGGTAAGCTGGGTCTTAGGCGGACCGGGTTATGCGTTTACACCTTGTGTCTGAAGTACCCTATAATTTACAAATCTTCCTTCTTCTGTTTTTAGTTAGATGCAGACACATTCCTTCAGCGACCTGAGAAGGAACCAGTGTGAAGTACCTACACTAAAAAGGACCAGATTAGACAGAGGCCATTTTCTTTTAACCCACTACACCTTTTCCTTGAGGACTGGCACAGTTTAAATCTTTTGTCAGGATTTGGGCAGTGTCAGTGTTTAGGTGCCATTGGGAATTAGGTTCTGGGACCAAAATTCCCTCCTACAAGATTGCACAACCGAAGAAAAGGAACAGAAACAGATTAGTGCCCAAACCATTACACAATAATAGACATTGGAAAAGTGAGTTATGCAACCTTAATAGTTATTCTGTGTAAATACAAAATCATACCTGCACCATACAAAACAAATGCTTGAGTGCACACTGACAAAGTTAACATCTTGAGAAAATGTATTGAGCACTACCGTGCATCTAGGTTCCCGTTTTCCACAGACTCAGACAAGTGCTGCAAAGAAGAAGTTGTGCTATTCTACAAACAGAGGTCCTCACAGAAGAGTGCAATATAGATGAAACGCTGCAGTTGCACTATGCTACCAACAGAGGACCTCACAAAACAAAACAAAGGAGAAGGAAAGCTACAGTTGTGCTATAGTACTATCAGAGGTCTTCAAAGAAGAGTGTCATTGAGATGGAACGTTACAGTTGTGCAATACTATTATCAGAGGTCCTCACAGAAAAGTACAATGGCATCATAGTCATTCTTGTGCGTATACTCACACTTTGGAAGAGTGAGTTATCCAAAAGACACGCAATGTTGACATCATAAGAACAAGCATACCCCACAGCTTGGCACCTAGGTCCAAGTTTTCCTCTAGCAAGTGCAACAAAAAGATATATTAACTGCTGCAAGTTCACATTTGATGGGACTGACTTACACAATTAAACCTTTCCTTTCTTTTTGGAAATTAGGATGTGCACCCCAATGGAGAATGGCAACTGCATAACTATTCCAGAATGACTAACATCCTGTATTTTTTCGTTTCCAATGAACACTTATAACTGCAACACCAGTGTTTCAAAAAGAAGTGGAAGGGCTGCAAGCTGCTGCAGTTCTCCAAGCTATTACTAGAGGTTCTTCTCAATTGAGATACAATTGCTTGAAATGTCAATCAAAAAGCTGCTTCAACTGAGAAATTTGCATACACACTTGCTACTCTGATGCCTTGTGCTAATTTTCTGAAGGATAAATAAATATACTAAAGGTGGTTGATAGTGATGAGTCAGCATTACAACTTACAATAAATGTCTTGAGTGTTATGGAAATAGTTGATGACATAATACTTTACATAAGGACTAGCAATCACTGGAAAATACAAGTACCTAAAAAGTTCTATACTTGTCAAACTATTTTTCTAGAAGTATATGTATACATCTGCAAGGGCAAAATGCAGTGACATACAGTGAACTCATCCAAAATCTGAAGTGGGTGGTTGATCGACCTATACTTTGTGCTGTAGTGGAAGGAAGCATTATTTGTGTCACATTTGAACAGATCAATGGCCAAAGAGTGTTGTTAGAGAATCTCTCTATAGATGCATGTATTTTAAATGATAATTTTTGGCAAAACATGAAGCTGTCAAAATAACTAAAGCTGTCTGTAGGCCAAAGCTAACAAGCATTGGCAAAGCTGGTAGGTCTGGCATTGACCGCCAGCCTTTTGGCTTTCGCAATTCTTGTTTTGTTTTGTCATAGTTTGTGAAAAACCTTATTGATGGTGAAACAGCTAGGCCATCAATCTAAAGCCAAAAATATATTTTGACTTAACCCCTTCGCTGCTAGGCCTTTTCCCCCCCCTGTCCTAAGCCTTTTTTTGACTATTTGGGGTAGTGCGCGCTTAGGCCCCTGTAACCTTTTGACCACATAAGGTATCCACGCCAAATTTGCGTCCTTTTTTTCTAACATCATGGGGATTGTAAAGGTACCCAGGGTTTGTGGATTCCCCTGGAGGGGACCCAGAAATTAGCCAAAATACAGCAAACTTTTGTTTTTTTGGGAAAAATGCAAAAAAGGGCTACGGATGAAAGCGTCTTGTTTTTCCTGAAAATGGCATCAAAAAAGGGGTTGTGGTTCTGAAATCACCATCTTCCCAGCTTTCAGGGACAAGCAGACTTTTGTCAGAAAACTAACTTTTTTACAAAGTTTTGGCATTTTTCTGGGACATAGCCTATTTTTGCTATTTTTTGTGCTTTCAACCTCCTTCCAGTTAATGGTAGAAATGGGTATGAAACCAATAATGGATCCTGGAAAGCCATATATTTCTGAAAAGTAGACAAAATTCTGAATTCAGCAAGGGGTCATTTGTGTAGATACTTAAAGTTTTCCTTATAGAAACTAACAGTTAAATGAAGGAAAAATTGAAAATTAGTTGAAAAAAACAGCCATTTGTGTCAACGTTTTCACCTGTAACTTCTTCTAATTATGACATCTGTTTGAAAGCAATATACCGTTATATCCGCTGGACCTTTCTGGTTGTGGGTATATATAGGACTTGTAGGTTCACCAAGAACCCGACGAACCCAGAGCCAATAACTGAGCAGCATCTTGCAATGGTTTTTTATTATGTACCGGGTATATAGCAATTATTTTGGGAAAATGTATACATGGAAAAATTGTTATGAAAGACACCTATCTATTTCTGAAATGGGAACAAAATGTAGACTTTAGAAACAGTAGATATTTGCACATTTCTGAAATTGGGAGTACCCATACTAGCATGAGAATTATAGGTCATTTTTCAAAATGACTTATTTTTTACACATTGTCTTTCATTTGGAAGGCAGAAATGCATCGAAAGTCAATAGGTAATAACAGTTGCTCTACAATTCTGTGTTACCCTAAGTCTCCTGATAAAAATGGTACCTCACTTGTGTGAGTAGGCCTTGTGCCCACAACAGGAAATGGCTCAAAATGCAACGTGGACGTACCACATTTTCACAATGAAAAATTACCCTTTTTTTGCAAAGTGCCTAGCTGTAGTTTTTGAACCCTAGCTCTGCGGGCACTTAGGGAAACCTAGCAAACCTATACATTTCTGAAAACTAGACACCCAGGGGCATTCAGGATGGGGTGACTTGACTGGCTCTCACCAGGTTTTGTTACCCAGAATCCCTTGCAAACCTAAAAAATTGGTAAAAAAAACACAAGTTCCTCACTTTTCTGTGGTGGAAAGTTCTGGAATCTGCGTGGATCCACAAAATTCCACCCACCCCGCATTCCCCAAGGTCTTCCGAAAAAAATGGTACCTCACTTGTGTGGGTAGGCCTAGAGCCCGCGACAGGAAGCAGCGCAAAACGCAACGTGGACGCACCACATTTTCACAGTGAAAAATGACCCTTTTTTTGCAAAGTGCCTAGCTGTAGTTTTTGAACCCTAGCTCTGCCGGCACCTAGGGAAACCTAGCAAACCTACATTTTTGGAAACTAGACACCCAGGGGAATCCAGGATGGGGTGACTTGACTGCCTCCCACCAGCTTCTGTTACCCAGAATTCCTCGCAAACCTAAAAAATTGTCCAAAAAAACACATTTTCCCCACATTTCTGTGGTGGAAAGTTCTGTAATCTGCGTGGATCCACAAATTTCTACCCACCCCGCGTTCCCCAAAGTCTTCCGAGAAAAATGGTACCTCACTTTTGTGGGTCGGCCTAGTGCCCGCGACAGGAAACGGCGCAAAACGCAACGTGGTCACACCTCAATTTCGCAGTGAAAAATGACCCTTTTTTTGCAAAGTGCCTAGCTGTAGTTTTTGAACCCTACCTCTGCCGGCACCTAGGAAACCTAGCAAACCTATACATTATTAAAAACTAGACACCCAGGGGAATCCAGGATGGGGTGACTTGACTGCCTCCCACCAGGTTCTGTTACCCAGAATCCCTTGCAAACCTAAAAATTGTCCAAATAAACACATTTTCCCCACATTTCTGTGGTGAAAAGTTCTGGAATCAGCGTGGATCCACAAATTTCCACCCACCCCGTGTTCCCCAAAGTCTTATGCGAAAAATGGTACCTCACTTGTGTGGGTCGGCCTAGTGCCTGCGACAGGAAACGATGCAAAACGCAACGTGGTCACACTTCAATTTCGCAGTGAAAAATGACACTTTTTTGGCAAAGTGCCTAGGTGTAGTTTTTGAACCCTAGCTCTGCCGGCAACTAGGGAAACCTAGCAAACCTATACATTTTTGAAAACTAGACACCCAGGGAAATCCAGGATGGGGTGACTTGACTGCCTCCCACCAGGTTCTGTTACCCAGAATCCCTTGCAAACCTAAAAAATTGTCCAAAAAAACACATTTTCCCCACATTTCTGTGGTGGAAAGTTCTGGAATCTGCGTGGATCCACAAATTTCCACCCACCCCGTGTTCCCCAAAGTCTTATGAGAAAAATGGTACCTCACTTGTGTGGGTCGGCCTAGTGCCTGCGACAGGAAACGAGCGCAAAACGCAACGTGGTCACACTTCAATTTCGCAGTGAAAAATGACCCTTTTTTGGCAAAGTGCCTAGGTGTAGTTTTGAACCCTAGCTCTGCCGGCACCTAGGGAAACCTAGCAAACCTATACATTTTTGAAAACTAGACACCCAGGGGAATCCAGGATGGGGGTGACTTGACTGCCTCCCACCAGGTTCTGTTACCCAGAATCCCTTGCAAACCTAAACAATTGTCCAAAAAAACACATTTTCCCCACATTTCTGTGGTGGAAAGTTCTGGAATCTGCGTGGATCCACACATTTCCATACACCCCGTGTTCCCCAAAGTCATATGAGAAAAATGGTACCTCACTTGTGTGGGTCGGCCTAGTGCCTGCAACAGGAAACGACGCAAAACGCAACGTGGTCACACTTCAATTTCGCAGTCAAAAATGACCCTTTTTTGGCAAAGTGCCTAGGTGTAGTTTTTGAACCCTAGCTCTGCCGGCACCTAGGGAAACCTAGCAAACCTATACATTTTTGAAAACTAGACACCCAGGGGAATCCAGGATGGGGTGACTTGACTGCCTCCCACCAGGTTCTGTTACCCAGAATCAATTTCAAACCTAAAAAATTGTCCAAAAAACCACATTTTCCCCACATTTCTGTGGTGGAAAGTTCTGGAATCTGCGTGGATCCACAAATTTCCACCCACCTCGCGTTCCCCAAAGTCTTCCGAGAAAAATGGTACCTCACTTTTGTGGGTCGGCCTAGTGCCCACGACAGGAAACGGCGCAAAACGCAACGTGGTCACACCTCAATTTCGCAGTGAAAAATGACCCTTTTTTTGCAAAGTGCCTAGCCGTAGTTTTTGAACCCTACCTCTGCCGGCACCTAGGGAAACCTAGCAAACCTATACATTTTTGAAAACTAGACACCCAGGGGAATCCAGGATGGGGTGACTTGACTGCCTCCCACCAGGTTCTGTTACCCAGAATCCCTTGCAAACCTAAAAAGTGTCCAAAAAACACATTTTCCCCACATTTCTGTGGTGGAAAGTTCTGGAATATGCGTGGATCCACAAATTTCCACCCCCAGTGTTCCCCAAAGTCTTATGAGAAAAATGGTACCTCACTTGTGTGGGTCGGCCTAGTGCCTGCGACAGGAAACAGCGCTAAAACGCAACATGGTCACACGTCAATTTCGCAGTGAATAATGACCCTTTTTTGGCAAAGTGCCTAGGTGTAGTTTTTGAACCCTAGCTCTGCCGGCACCTAGGGAAACCTAGCAAACCTATACATTTTTGAAAACTAGACACCCAGGGAATCCAGGATGGGGTGACTTGACTGCCTCCCACCAGGTTCTGTTACCCAGAATCCCTTGCAAACCTAAAAAGTGTCCAAAAAACACATTTTCCCCACATTTCTGTGGTGGAAAGTTCTGGAATATGCGTGGATCCACAAATTTCCACCCACCCAGTGTTCCCCAAAGTCTTATGAGAAAAATGGTACCTCACTTGTGTGGGTAGGCCTAGTGCCCGCGACAGGAAACGGCGCAAAACGCAACGTGGTCACACCTCAATTTCGCAGTGAAAAATGACCCTTTTTTGGCACAGTGCCTAGCTGTAGTTTGTGAACCCTAGCTCTACCGGCACCTAGGAAACCTACCAAACACACACATTTCTGAAAAGTAGACACCCGGGGGCTTCAGGGAGGTATGGCTTGGCGTGGATCCCCCAACGTTTCCTTACCCAGAATCCCCTGCAAACCTCAATTTTAGCTGAAAAAATCACTTTTTCCACACATTTTTGTGTGGGAAAGTGTGGCATCACTGGCCTCACACAAATTTCCTACCACCCAGCGTTCCCCCAGGTCTCTTGATAAAAATGGTGCCTCACTTGTGTGGGAGGCCCAAGTACCCGCGACAGGCAAGGGCCCAAAACGTAGTGAGGCGACATCAAAATTGCCTATCTCAAAACCACCTGGTTTTGCAAGGGGGTCACCTGGGTTTTTGGTCCCGTGCTCGGCGGCCATCTAGGAAACCTACCAAACCCACACATTTCTGAAAAGTAGACACCCGGGGGCTTCCAGGGAGGTATGGCTTGCGTGGATCCCCCAACGTTTCCTTACCCAGAATCCCCTGCAAAACTCAATTTTAGCTGAAAAAAATCACTTTTTTCACACATTTTTGTGTGGGAAAGTGTGGCATCACTGGCCTCACACAAATTTCCTACCACCCAGCATTCCCCCAGGTCTCCCGATAAAAATGGTGCCTCACTTGTGTGGGAGGCCCAAGTACCCGCGACAGGCAAGGGCCCAAAACGTAGTGAGGCGACATCAAAATTGCCTATCTCAAAACCACCTGGTTTTGCAAGGGGAGTCACCTGGGTTTTTGGCCCCGTGCTCGCGCGGCCATCTAGGGAAACCTACCAAACCCACACATTTATGAAAACTAGACACCCGGGGGCTTCCAGGGAGGTATGGCTTGCGTAGATCCCCCAACGTTTCCTTATCCAGAATCCCCTGCAAACCTCAATTTTAGCTGAAAAAATCACTTTTTCACACATTTTTGTGTGGAAAGTGTGGCATCACTGGCCTCACACAAATTTCCTACCACCCAGCGTTCCCCCAGGTCTCCCGATAAAAATGGTGCCTCACTTGTGTGGGAGGCCAAAGTACCCGCGACAGGCAAGGGCCCAAAACGTAGTGAGGCGACATCAAAATTGCCTATCTCAAAACCACCTGGTTTTGCAAGGGGGTCACCTGGGGTTTTGGTCCCGTGCTCGGTGGCCACCTAAGGAAACCTACCAAACCCACACATTTCTGAAAAGTAGACACCCGGGGGCTTCCAGGGAGGTATGGCTTGCGTGGATCCCCCAACGTTTCCTTACCCAGAATCCCCTGCAAACCTCAAGTTTAGCTGAAAAAAGTATTTTCACACATTTTTGTGTGGGAAAGTGTGGCATCACTGGCCTCACACAAATTTCCTACCACCCAGCGTTCCCCCAGGTCTCCCGATAAAAATGGTGCCTCACTTGTGTGGGAGGCCCAAGTACCCGCGACAGGCAAGGGCCCAAAACGTAGTGAGGCGACATCAAAATTGCCTATCTCAAAACCACCTGGTTTTGCAAGGGGAGTCACCTGGGTTTTGGCCCCGTGCTCGGCGGCCATCTAGGGACACCTACCAAACCCACACATTTCTGAAAACTAGACACCCGGGGCTTCCAGGGAGGTATGGCTGCGTGGATCCCCCAACGTTTCCTTACCCAGAATCCCCTGCAAACCTCAATTTTAGCTGAAAAAAACACTTTTTCACACATTTTTGTGTGGGAAAGTGTGGCATCACTGGCCTCACACAAATTTCCTACCACCAGCGTTCCCCCAGGTCTTTCGATAAAAATGGTGCCTCACTTGTGTGGGAGGCCCAAGTACCCGTGACAGGCAAGGGCCCAAAACATAGTGAGGCGACATCAAAATTGCATATCTCAAAACCACCTGGTTTTGCAAGGGGGGTCACCTGGGTTTTTGGCCCCGTGCTCGGCGGCCATCTAGGGAAACCTACCAAACCCACACATTTCTGAAAACTAGACACCCGGGGGCTTCCAGGGAGGTATGGCTTGCGTGGATCCCCCAACGTTTCCTTATCCAGAATCCCCTGCAAACCTCAATTTTAGCTGAAAAAATCACTTTTTTCACACATTTTTGTGTGGGAAAGTGTGGCATCACTGGCCTCACACAAATTTCCTACCACCCAGCGTTCCCCCAGGTCTCCCGATAAAAATGGTGCCTCACTTGTGTGGGAGGCCAAAGTACCCGCGACAGGCAAGGGCCCAAAACGTAGTGAGGCGACATCAAAATTGCCTATCTCAAAACCACCTGGTTTTGCAAGGGGGTCACCTGGGTTTTTGGTCCCGTGCTCGGCGGCCATCTAGGGAAACCTACCAAACCCACACATTTCTGACAATTAGACACCCGGGGGCTTCCAGGGAGGTATGGCTTGCGTTGATCCCCCAACGTTTCCTTACCCAGAATCCCCTTCAAACCTCAAGTTTAGCTGAAAAAAATCACTTTTTTTACACATTTTTGTGTGGGAAAGTGTGGCATCACTGGCCTCACACAAATTTCCTACCAACCAGCGTTCCCCCAGGTCTCCCTATAAAAATGGTGCCTCACTTGTGTGGGAGGCCCAAGTACCCGCGACAGGCAAGGGCCCAAAACGTAGTGAGGCGACATCAAAATTGCCTATCTCAAAACCACCTGGTTTTGCAAGGGGGGTCACCTGGGTTTTTGCACCCGTGCTCGGCTGCCATCTAGGGAAACCTACCAAACCCACACATTTCTGAAAACTAGACACACGGGGGCTTCCAGGGAGGTATGGCTTGCGTGGATCCCCCAACGTTTCCTTACCCAGAATCCCCTGCAAACCTCAATTTTAGTTGAAAAAATCACTTTTTTCACACATTTTTGTGTGGGAAAGTGTGGCATCACTGGCCTCACACAAATTTCCTACCACCCAGCGTTCCCCCAGGTCTCCCGATAAAAATGGTGCCTCACTTGTGTGGGAGGCCCAAGTACCCGCGACAGGCAAGGGCCCAAAACATAGTGAGGCGACATCAAAATTGCCTATCTCAAAACCACCTGGTTTTGCAAGGGGGTCACCTGGGTTTTGGCCCGTGCTCGGCGGCCATCTAGGGAAACCTACCAAACGCACACATTTCTGAAAACT